>SJYC01109058.1:0-19761 GCA_006408675.1 Madoqua kirkii
TAAGTTAAATATGGACATAGAGGCTTCAAAAATGTTTATTTGAAAAAAATTAGTATTTTAACTACAAATTATTTGCATTTATTCACTTAGGCTATTTGCAAATAACCACTAATTGACAACACTGTTAGCCATGTTTATTTTACTGTATATTTTTTAAAAAACAATGAAAATTAGAGTATGTTTTTTATTAAAAAAGACTGAATTTTAATCTTTCCTGCCTTGTATAAACTTAGTAAGGTTTTGCCAGATGATCTTGCTGTCCTTCACCCCATGCTACTAGAATGACTTTTTAAAACTGTATAACCTGATCTATCTATTTTGTACCATATTTACCCTAATAGACTTTCAGTAGGTTATACTCAGTAGTCATGAATGGCAAGAATAGTATTCAGCTTAAGCAAAGCCAGGAAACTTCCAAATTGCAGAGTAAATTAAAGCCTTTAAAAGTTTAAATTTAGTGTGTTAAAAAAATTTTTTTTCAATCACCATGAAATGTAGGTATCAAAATATAATTCATTACATTTGGAATTAAAGTGTGGTTTGGATTAGACTTAACTCTTGAAAATGTTTTTTAGCACTAATGTGGCAATTCACTGCATACCATAAATTCAGCATTTATATATACTTTCAATAGTCACACAGTTCAAATGAAACATAAATGCAAGGTAAAGCTTTGATAAAATCTTTGTAGACACTCAGGAAAATTACTGAAGTCTTTAGTGATACAGCTTATTGTTAGACTGTCTCCTTCCCTCAAGGACAGATAGTGATGATTCACACTTTGGTTTAATTCGAACCTATTACCTATGGTAAACTAAAATTAGTTTAGATTTGTGAACTGAGTATACATATGGCCACTAGAAATCCTTGTTACATTCACAAAGAGAGACCTACTAGAATAGATATGCCAATATATTGGTCTGTCCATCATTTCTCATTCCATAGTTACCATCTATGGAGTTTGGTGCCTTTGCCTGCATATTCTGCAAACCATCTCAAAGAACCACAGGGTAACAATTACTCCAAAAACCCTAGTGGGAAGGTGTTTCAAGTTCCAGTTTCAAAAACTGATTAAAATGAATTAATGCCAAGCTGTGTAACTATTTCCAGTGCAAATCAGACTGAGTAATGATAGTTTATCATTTGCATTGCAGACCTGCTAAAGGATTTATTTTCCATTACAAGTGAAGACTGAAACATCTTGGGAGATTTAAGACAGAACTTAAATATTTTCTTTTGAATTTTAGTAACTGCAAACCAAGGGTTACCTTGTATTATTGATTTAATTTCTTAGTGATAGGATTAGATGCATGAATTCGAGACAATGTCTAAAGTGAATGACACTGTCAGTGATATAGACATAATCAGCTGAAGTTCATTGTTAATAAACCGAATCCAATGCCTGATAGGCTTAAAGATAAGTTACTATTAAAATATAACGTCGTCTTTTTCTTTCGCAGGTAGCTCTGTGGTAAAGAATCCATCTGCCAATGCAGGAGACACAAGAGATGTGGGTTTGATCCCTGGGCTGGGAAGATCCCCTATTGTCGAACATGGCAACTCACTCCAGTATTCTTGCTTAAAACATTCAATGGACAGAGGTACCTGGTGGGCTACAGTCCACAGGGTTGCAAAGAGTTGGACATGGCTGAGCACACAAACACACATCTTTTTCAGTAGGAATAAATTTGTCCTAAAAATTTATTGTCATTAAATTTGCACAAATTTTTTAATCTTTCATATTATAATATTGGTGAATTTTTGCAAAATGATCATTTAAATCCTTTTATTTATTGAAGTATTAGTTTAAATTTGCCTTTCAAAGACAGCCTAAAACACTGAACTCAATAACTAGGATTTTTAAAAAATCCTTTCCAATCTTTTATTAGCTTTACACTCCATATAGAATAGTTGACAATTTTTACTAACTAGAGTTTTCAGCATACTTTTTTGCCTTGTTTCCTCTCTTACTTTTTCATATGTGGTCTATACATTATAAAATATTTTCTTTATGTTGTGTGTTTGTATTATTTCCTCAAGCTTAGAGAGTTAAACAACAACTTTCTTATCACAAATTGTCTTATTGCAAACCAAAGACAAAATTTGCCAGTGCATTTAATAATCCAGTGAAGAGTTGCCACTTTGCCTTTTTATTGACACTAAGACTCAATGAATTTTATTCACGCTGTACACTAGTAAAGAAATATTTTAGATTTAGTCATTGATATAGCTTGACATTTTGAACAAATAATAAAAATATTTCAGTTCAACTTATCTGCTTTTGTCTTATGTAGCAATTTTATACAAATGACTGCCAGACATGTGAACTTGGGAAGAGAAGACCTGGAATATGGTTTAGAATGCGCTGCGACTAACTGGTTGGGTGAAATCACACTTGTGTCTTAGGCTTTCTAAGGTTTATTTACTTTATCCATAAAATAAACATAAATAAAGTTATCCATATAACTCAATAATGCCTGAAGTATCTTCCAGCCTAAAATATTCACTCTCTCTTGTCCCAGACAACATGGCAGTATTTTCAGTTACACACATCTGCCACTAAAGAAGGCTGATTTGCCTAGCTCTATTCTTCAGTTCCCTGGTGACTCAGTCAGTAAAGAATCTGCCAGCAATTCAGGAGATCTAGGTTTAATCCCTAGGTTGGGAAGATCCTCTGGAGAAGGAAATGGCAACCAACTCTGGTATTCTTGCCTGGGAAATCCCCCGGACAGAGCAGCCTGGTGGGCTTCCCCTTATGGGGTCGCAAGAGTAGGACAGGGACATAGTTAGCTACTGAACCACCGCCACCCAATCTTCAGTTCTGATTGTGCTTCCAGGTCATTCCACTGTGAACTTTCAGATTAAGATTTCGGTCACTGACGTTTTCCATTTTCGTCAATACCTCATCAAGACATGCTATCAAAGATGAAGCTGGAGATTCAACTCCAGGATCGCTGAGACTATAGTCTGTTACCAAGCACTTCCCATGTACCATTTCCAGTTTCCTAATAATTTCTCTATATTTGGTGAAGCCATTTATTGCTGGTGATAGCAAGAGTAAAGGAAAGAGCTATAGATGATGCTGGGAAACAAATTTGTAGAGATTTGTGCACCTAGACACTGAACATTGCATATACCCAACATTTACATGGACGTTTTAAAGTAACTATGCTTTTGAAACAATGCCAAGGTAGTCAGTTTGCTCTTGACAAGAGCCTGTAACGATAGGACGATCTACCTGACAATACATGGTAAAGTCCTAGCAAAACCATCTCTAAAAATACAGAGAATTTTATGGATCACACCAGATGATTGCTGTATCAGGCCAATCATGCTGACATTTTATCACTTAAATTTTGGTTTTCAGTCATTAATATACATTTGAGAGTAATAATTTAAAAAAAACCTTGAATTGTATTTGTGTAAATATGTATTTTATTCTTATTTCTTAATTCATGAATGAGGGGAAAAAATCCTAGAGAATGCCTTCAGCAGATGTCTGAGTTGGAGCAAGCTCTTCCTTCCCCTTCCCCCCTTTTTTTATTATTGTGTTCTTTTGGAGTTAAGGCTTTTATGATTCAGTGATATTATTAAGCAAAAACAGGTGTGGTTCCTGGACATTCTGGGCTATATGAATTTTCCACTGTGTTTTATTATCTCTTTTATGGCCTGTAGTAATGATAAGCACGTTCAAGGGGAAGATGACCACAATACCTGAGCTGCTCTATGTTGAGCTGAAATAAAGAGCTGGAAATGCTGGTGACAGGGAGGAGAGGCTTGTGAGGCCACACAGTCAGCACCGTAGCATACCTCTGGAATGACTTCTGAAAACCACAGTCTCTCAGGAGACTGTGGCAGGCTCTCTGCTGCCCAAAATAGGAACCTTCCAACACTGTGTAATTTCCAGGCTTTCAGAGGACCTGCTGCTGTCTTCCCTGGTAAAACCAACCAACAAACAAACACGTAAACAAACAAACCCTCTCTCCAGCTCCTGCATAACCACCAACATCTCGTTACCCTTCTGCTGGCGGTTTTTGATTCCTCTCAGATACATACATCTCTGGAAGAGGAAACACATCAAGATGAGGTTCGGAACCTCACTGGGACCAGTACTTTACAGTGAAGCAAGGGAAAGGGAAATGGGACTACGGAAAAAAGCCATGCCTAAAAACGCTAGTTTCATATCTGCTCCCACAAAGAGTAAAACATACTCAACTAGAAATAGAACTATGTTATATGATTTTTCCTAATTCATCAATTAGTACCAGTAGATTTAAAAAGCTTGCCTTTGATAAGCTTTTAAAAAGCTGCCCTTTTGCTGTGTTTGTTTAAAGTGGTCTATAGGCCATACGATGGGCTTCCTCCGTGACTCAGCGGTAAAGAACCCGCCAGCAACGCAGGAGACACGGGTTCCATCCCTGGGTCGGGAAGACGCCCTGAAGCAGGAAATGGAAACCCACTCCAGTATTCTTGCCTGGGAAATTCCATGGACAGAGCAGCGTGGCAGGCTAGAGCCCATGGCGTCACACAGAGTTTCACACACACACACACACACACACACACACACACACACAAGGCACGATGGGCCATATTGAGTACTCAAATGATCTCTCAGTTTAGAGTTGTTTTTGCTTAGCTGTTAAGTGTCTGACTCTTTTGCGATGCCATGGACTGTAGGCTGCCAGGCTCCTCTGTGCAGGGAATTCTTCAGGCAAGGACACTGGAGTGGGAAGCCATTCCGTTTTCCAGGGGCTCTTCCCCATCCAGGGGTAGAACCTGAGTCTCCTGCATTGGCAGGTGGATTCTTTACCACTGAGCTACGAGGGAAGCCCCAGTTTAGAGTCAGGAGGATTTAATTCCAATCCCCAGTGTGCTACTTCTGAATGGTATTGGAAAGTGCAACTAAATTGTAGACTTCTGAGACCTGAGCTGATACCTCTGTACTTACTAGTTAGGATCCGAATGGAAACAGACAGCTTACTCAGGATGAGTTAAGGAGGATTTATTTACAAGGGGACTCATTATAAGAATCTGGGTGGGGCACAGGGAAAGTACAGGGCCTAGTGCAGGAGCCCAAGGCTGGCAACAGCAGCACTGTCACAACCCCAGGCCCTAAGAAGAGGGAAGGATGGGGCTGGGGGGGACTGGAAGGTGGGGGCACACCTGGAGAGGAGCTGTGGGCTGTGGGCAAGCTGAGCAGACCATCAGAAGGACCTGCAAAGTCAGGGGTCCGGGGCAACAATACTCGGTCACTCTCCTTTCTCCCTTATCCTTCTGATGGATCTTCTGCCAGGGCTCCCGTGGGCTGACCCCATCAGAGGCCATGGGCTTGGGAGCTAGTGAATATAATCTACAGGTGAGCCTGGGGGCAGAGGACAGGGTGGAAGACTAAAGGATAGATATGGGAAGTCAAAGCAATGATACAAATGAACTTACCAAAGAGGAAGAGACTCACAGCCTGAGAGAACGAACTACGGTTGCTGGGGGAAGGGGAAGGGATAGTTTGGGATGGACATGTACACACTGCTGTATTTAAAATGGATAACCAAGGACTTACTGCATAGCACATGGAACTCTGCTCACTGTTATGTGGCAGCCTAGATGGGAGAGAAGTTTGGGGGAGAATGGATACATGTATATACATGGCTGAGGTCCTTCACAGTTCATCTGATGCTATCGCAACATTGCTAACTGCCTATAGCCCCAGTAGAAAATGAAAAGTTTAAATTAAATAAGATAAAAGAAAGTCAAACATACCTGCCTGGGCATCCTTTTCTTTACAACATCTGGAACAGTGTACTGCATTTAGGGGGTGCTGAATTACTATACAAAATGTAGAGATTAAGTTGTAAGGATTAAGATCCAAAGTCTCTTCTAGCATTGTTCTTCCCATTTCCAGCTAAAGATGAGAATCTAGAAGAGACTTTTGGGAGAAATTCTGAGAGCAGGTGGGTTCTTTACTACTAGTACCACCTAGAAAGCACCATGGATACAGTGGGGGATAGGAATTGGGTGTTTATTTTTGCTATTATTGCTGCTACCTGTTTTAATAACAACCATGTCATTAGACATGCAGTCATAGGTGAATGATTAACTACAAATCGATTTCTATTTGTTTTTTTTTTAATGACAGCATTTCAAACTTTGAAATACTATATTAGTTGGAAAAAGGCACTATCTATTCCATAAATCCATTTCATATTAACTGAGAACTACTCACCCAATATGATCAGTTCAGTTGCTCAATTCTGTCCAACTCTTTGTGACCACATAATCTGCAGCACTCCAGGCCTCCCTGTTCATCATGAATTCCTGGAGCTTACTCAAACTCAGGTCCATTAAGTCAGTGATGCCATCCAACCATTTCATCTGCTGTCGTTCCCTTCTCCTCCAGCCTTCAATCTTTCGTAGCATCGGGATCTTTTCCAGTGAGTCAGTTCTTTGTATCAGGTGGCCAAAGTATTGGAGTTTCAGCTTCAGCATCAGTCATTCCAATGAATAGTTAGGAATGATTTCCTTTAGGATTAACTGGTTGGATCTCCTTGCAGTCTAAGAGACTTTCAAGAGTCTTCTCAAATACCACAGTTCAAAAGCCAGTTCTTTGGTGCTCAGCTTTCTTTATAGTTTAACTCTCACATCCATACACGACTACTGGAAAAACTCTAACTTTAACTAGATGGACTTTTGTTGGTAAAGTAATGTCTCTGCTTTTTAATATGTTGTCTAGGTTGGTCATAGCTTTTCTTCCAAGGAGTGAGTATCTTTTAACTTCATGGCTGCAGTCACCATCTGCAGGGATTTTGGAGCCCAAGGAAATAGCCTCTCACTGTTTTTCACTCTCATTGTTTTCCCATCTATTTGGCATGAAGTAATGGGACCAGATGCTGTGATCTTAGTTTTCTGAATGTTGAGTTTTAAGCCAGCTTTTTCACTCTCCTCTTTCACTTTCATCAAGAGGCTCTTTAGTTCTTCACTTTCTGCCATAAGGGTGGTATCATCTGCATATCTAAAGTTACTGATATTTCTCCCAGCAATGTTGATTCCATCTTGTGCTTCGTCCAGCCCAGCATTTCACATGATGTACTCTGCATATAAGTAAATAAGCAGGGTGACAATATACAGCCTTGACGTACTCCTTTTCCTATTTGGAACCAGTCTGTGGCTCCATGTCTAGTTCTAACTGTTGCTTCTTGACCTGCACACAGATTTCTCAAGAGGCAGGTCAGATGGTCTGGTATTCCCATCTCTTTCAGAATTTTACATGGTTTGTTGTGATCCATACAGTCAATAAAACAGAAGTAGATGTTTTTTTGAAACTCTCTTGATTTTTTGATGATCCAGTGGTTGTTGGCAGTTTGATTTCTGGTTCTCTACCCTTTCTAAATCCAGCTTGAACATTTGAAAGTTCATGGTTCACATACTGTTGAAGCCTGGCTTGGAGAATTTTGAGCATTACTTTACTAGTGGGTGAGATGAGTGCAATTGTGCGGTAGTTTGAACATTGTTTGCCATTGCTTTTCTTTGGGATTGGAATGAAAACTCACCTTTTCTGGTCCTGTGACTACAGCTGAATCTTCCAAATCTACTGGCATCATCTTTTAGGATTTGAAATAGCTCAACTGGAATTCCATCACCTCCACTTTGTTCATAGTGATGCTTCCTAAGGCCAATTTGACTTCACATTCCAGAATGTCTGGCTCTAGATGACTGATCACACCACCATGGTTATCTGGGTCATGAAGATCTTTTGTTATAGTTCTTCTGTGTATTCTTACCACTTCTTCTTAATATCTTGTCCTTCTATTAGGTCCATACCATTTCTCTCTTTATGGTGCCTATTTTGCATGAAATGTTCCCTTTGTATCTCTAATTTTCTTGAAGAGATCTCTAGTCTTTCCCATTCTATCCTTTTCCTCTATTTCTTTGCATTGATCACCGAGGAAGGCTTTCTTAACCCTCCTTGCTTTGGAACTCTGCATTTAAATGAGTATGTATTTCCTTTTGTCCTTTGCCTTTAGCTTCTCTTCTTTTCTCAGCTCAGACAATCATTTTACCTTTCTGCATTTCTTTTTCTTGGGGATGGTCATGATGACTGCCTCCTGTACAATGTCATGAATCTCTGTCCATAGTTCTTCAGGCACTCTGTCTATCAGATCTAGGCCCTTAAATCTATTTTTCACTTCCACTGTATAATCATAAGAGATTTGATTTAGGTCATACCTTAATGGTCTAGTGGTTTTCCCTACTTTCTTCAATTTACATCTGAATTTGGCAATAAGGAGTTCATGATCTGAGCCACAGTCAGCTCCCGGTCTTGTTTTGGCTGACTCTATAGAGCTTCTCCATCTTTCACTGCAAAGAATTTAATCAATCTAATTTTGTTATTGACCATCTGGTGATGTCCATGTGTAAAGTCTTCACTCGTGTTGTTGGCAGAGGACGTTTGCTACGACCAGTGTGTTCTCTTGGCAAAACTCTATTAGTCTTTGCCCTGTTTCATTCTGCACTCAAAGGCCAAATTTGCCTGTTACTCCAGGTATCTCTTGACTTCATACTTTTGCATTTTAGTCCCCTATAATGAAAAGGACATCTTTTTGGGGGTGTTAGTTCTAGAAGGTCTTGTAGGTTTTCATAGAACTGTTCAGCTTCTTCAGCATTACTGGTCAGGGCATAGACTTAATATGATAATTCTCACCAAAAAGCGTTATCTAGAATATAAATGTATGTGTCCTATGTTAAGCAAATTCTTCCAGGCTCCTCTGTCCATGGGATTTTCCAGGCAAGAGTACTGGAGTGGGGATACATATAAATGTATGTATCCTAAGTTAAGGACATTCTTCAACCTTAGAAAAGAAAGGGTTTGAATGTGGCAGTGTTTACATTTGGCTGCCCTTATAATCCGTGATGAAAATAAAGCTTCAGAGTTGAAAGCTTAAGACTGAAGGTCTGTGGATTGAAAGGAAGGTATCTACCTACTCCCACATGATTTCAAAACATGTAACTCTTGCCCATTCACATTGCACTCTCCAGCAGTCATCAGTATAACCCATGCTCCACCGAAAGTTGCAGAAGGACATCATCGTGGTTCCATATACAGCTGGTCTCCTCCCTTGGGACAGTGATAACCATATCACAGTTTCACATAGTGGGACCGATCCAGGGAATGATGACAGCAGGATGCCAAGCCATTTTAAATACACATCAAAGCCAATTTAGAAACTTGGCTTCAGTGTGGTATGATGGGAAATGAAGCACTTGGCTTTCAGAATTTCAAAGCCTCACATTAAGGGGAAAGCACTACACAGATAAAAGATGATGAGAAAGAATGAACAGCTGTGCCAGGCTTTGCTTAGCGGTTACACTGCTGAGAACAGCCCTTAGATGTACGAAGGATAAGAAGCACTGCCAACTTTGCAATTGCTTCTTCACCTATGTCTGAATGCATAGAAATAACATCTGTAACTGGAATAGTTCCCTTTCCCCTTACTCTGCTTCCTTACACTTGAACACCCACATGTTGGATTTAATCCACAAATGGTAATATTACTTAATCTAAGAAAGGGTTTTAGAATGTTGGGATCCTAGAAATGAGAATACAAAGAAAAGATTATCTGAGGAATCCATTCAAAATCACTGTATTTTCTTTCATGTGCTGGTGGATAGTATTGCAGAGTAATCAAGAGTACAGATATTGGAGCCAAAATATATGGGTTTGAATCCTGATCTTGCTCTTACTTGTGGACTACTTTGAGCAATACATGCCTCAATTTCCTCATCTGTAAAATGGGATAATTATTGTGGGCTCATAGTGTCAGTTGCTACTGCTCTTTCTGTTGTTATTATCATGTTTCTTAAGTAGAGACCATCTAGTTAAGTGAAGGAGAATTCAGGCTTGGCTAAGGACTTCATCTTCCCCAAGTCCTTGGTCAAGAAAGTAGACCATGAGTTAGTCAGAGGGAAGCAGACAAAGAAGCAAGAGTTAGCAAGGTGGGGGATGCAAGACGGAGGGCAGACACATCCTAGAAAGATATTCTGGACTGATCTTCAGTTCAGTTCAGTTCAGTCTCTCAGTCATGTCTGACTGTGACCCCATGAATAGCAGCACACCAGGCCTCTCTGTCCATCACCAACTCCTGGAGTTCACCCAAACTCATGTCCATTGAGTCGGTGATGCCCTCCAGCCATCTCATCCTCTGTTGTCCCCTTCTCCTCCTGCCCCCAATTCCTCCCAGCATCAGAGTCTTTTCCAATGAGTCAACACTTCGCATGAGGTGGCCAAAGTACTGGAGTTTCTGCTTCAGCATCATTCCTTCCAATGAACACCCAGGACTGATCTCCTTCAGAATGGACTGGTTGGATCTCCTTGCAGTCCAAGGGACTCTCAGGAGTCTTCTCCAACACCACAGTTCAAAAGCATCAATTCTTTGGTGCTCAGCTTTCTTTACAGTCCAACTCTCACATCCATACATGACCACTGGAAAAACCATAACCTTGACTAGACGGATCTTTGTTGGCAAAGTAATGTCTCTGCTTTTGAATATGCTATCTAGGTTGGTCATAACTTTTCTTCCAAAGAGTAAACATCTTTTAATTTCATCGCTGCAATCACCATCTGCAGTGATTTTGGAGCCCCCCAAAATAAAGTCTGATACTGTTTCCACTGTTTCCCCATCTACTTCCCATGGAGTGATGGGACCAGATGCCATGATCTTCATTTTCTAAATGTTGCGCTTTAAGCCAACTTTTACTGATCTCCTTCAGAATGGACTGGTTGGATCTCCTTGCAGTCCAAGGGACTCTCAGGAGTCTTCTCCAACACCACAGTTCAAAAGCATCAATTCTTTGGTGCTCAGCTTTCTTTACAGTCCAACTCTCACATCCATACATGACCACTGGAAAAACCATAACCTTGACTAGACGGATCTTTGTTGGCAAAGTAATGTCTCTGCTTTTGAATATGCTATCTAGGTTGGTCATAACTTTTCTTCCAAAGAGTAAACATCTTTTAATTTCATCGCTGCAATCACCATCTGCAGTGATTTTGGAGCCCCCCAAAATAAAGTCTGATACTGTTTCCACTGTTTCCCCATCTACTTCCCATGGAGTGATGGGACCAGATGCCATGATCTTCATTTTCTAAATGTTGCGCTTTAAGCCAACTTTTCCACTCTTCTCTTTCACTTTGATCAAGAGGCTTTTTAGTTCCTCTTCACTTTCTGCCATTAGGGTGGTGTTATCTGCATATCCAAGGTTATTGATATTTCTCCCGGCAATCTTGATTCCAGCTTGTGTTTCTTCCAGTCCAGCGTTTCTCATGATGTACTCTGCATAGAAGTTAAATAAGCAGAGTGACAATATACAGCCTTCACGTGTTCCTTTTCCTATTTGGAACCAGTCTGTTCCATGTCCAGTTCTAACTGTTGCTTCCTGACTGATCTTAGCTAATTTTAAATAAAAATAAATAGCTTTGGCATCTTGGTAGTTTTCAAAGAGTTTCTCTCTCTCCTTTACTCATGTTAATGAGTAAAGTGTTAATGCCTTTACTCATTTCCTTTTGAATCACCATAGGTTTACTTTCTTGGCTATGCTGTCATTTCTCATCCATTTCACATATTTGTGTGACAGAAAAACTGATGTAGGAAACATTTTCACATTTATCCTCCTTTTGCCTCTATGCTCAATTTTGACTGCTGCTGAATTTGCTTGTGAGAGTTCTTAGTCGCTAAATCTTGTCCGACTTTTTGCAACCCCATGGACTGTAGTCTGCCAGGCTTCTCTGTCCGTGTGATTTTCCAGGCAAGAATAGTAGAATGAGTTGCTATTTCCTCCTCCCAGGATAGAACCCATGTCTCCTGCATCAGCAGGTGAATTCTTTACCACAGAACCACCTGGTGAATTTGCTTACTTTACCAATGTCACTTAAGGGTTCATCCTTTCATTCATTTCTTAAATAAAAGGAAAATAGCAGTTTTTCTTTTACTTTCTTCCTCCTTTCTCATTGGGCTTCCCTTGCGGCTCAGCTAGTAAAGAATCTGCCTGCAATGCTGGAGACTGTGTTTGATCCTTGGCTTGAGAAGATCCTCTGGAGAAGGAAATGGCAACCCACTCCAGTAGTTTTCTGGCCTAGAGAATTCCATGGACTGTCCATGGGTCACAAAGAGTCGGACACGACTGAGCGACTTTCAGTTTTTCTTTCTCATAATTCCAATGAAATATGTCAATCCACTCCTAAACGTCCAGGTTATTGTTTTTCTTTATATAACTTATAATAACTGATGGCTTAAAGTCATTATCTAAATTTTGAACATGTTTCCACAAGAAAAAAACTTTTGGGAAACTTTCCTCCAAAATACATTTATTTATTTACATGTATACTCTGTTAATATATTCTGTATATTATTAATATTTAAAAACAGAAATAGAATAAAATGAGATAAAATTGAAGTGCAGATTTTCTTCCCGTGGTCCAATGGACAAGTAAAGAGATGTGTATAAGAGACAGAAGTAGAGACCATCTAGTTAAGTGAAGGAGAATTCAGGCTTGGCTAAGGACTTCATCTTCCCCAAGTCCTTGGTCAAGAAAGTAGACCATGAGTTAGTCAGAGGGAAGCAGACAAAGAAGCAAGAGTTAGCAAGGTGGGGGATGCAAGACGGAGGGCAGACACATCCTAGAAAGATATTCTGGACTGATCTTCAGTTCAGTTCAGTTCAGTCTCTCAGTCATGTCTGACTGTGACCCCATGAATAGCAGCACACCAGGCCTCTCTGTCCATCACCAACTCCTGGAGTTCACCCAAACTCATGTCCATTGAGTCGGTGATGCCCTCCAGCCATCTCATCCTCTGTTGTCCCCTTCTCCTCCTGCCCCCAATTCCTCCCAGCATCAGAGTCTTTTCCAATGAGTCAACACTTCGCATGAGGTGGCCAAAGTACTGGAGTTTCTGCTTCAGCATCATTCCTTCCAATGAACACCCAGGACTGATCTCCTTCAGAATGGACTGGTTGGATCTCCTTGCAGTCCAAGGGATCTATATGAAAAGAAGGTTTAGTAAGGGGAAATCTGGAAGACAATAACATAAATGGAAATAAAAATATTTAACACCATTCTAAAAATCAATGGCAAAATTCCAGGATAACATGCCTGCTGTATCTGGAAGTATATTTTATCCTTGACCTCACAAGAAGATATTTAGAAGAAGTATAAATAAAGATTTTGTTGCTAAAGATTCTTTCAACATAGTTCACTGGCATTAAAAAGTGATGTAACTTTTTATGCCAGGATACCCTTAATATACTTGGCAAATTTGTTTTATATTCTTTAGGAACGGTATATTCCTAATTAATGTCTGCATTTAATATGGATATTAACTTTTCATTTGTGTCTTTTATTAATAATAGAAAAGAACATTAAAGTTTTCATTTCTAAAGATGAAAAAACTTTCTTTTAGTATTTTATGCGAGAAACTAGTTATTTGGTAATTTTGAAATAGTAATTAGCTATCCATTCCTCCTTTCTGTTTTGTATTTGCTTTTCATGGGTGAAATTACTGTCACACACAAGTTAAAGCGGCCCTGATTAGTCACTTGTTTCTATTACGACATGTGTATGTGCTCAGTCACTCAGCTGTGTCCGACTCTTTGTGACCCCAACGATTGTAGCCTGCCAGGCTTCTCTGTTCATGGAATTTTTCAGGCAAAAATACTGGAGTGGGTTGATATTTCCTCCTCCAGGGGATCTTCTTGACCCAGAGGATGAACCTATGCCTCCTGCATTGGCAGGCAGATTCTTTACCACTGAGCCACTGGCAAAGCCCAGCTATTACAGCAGCAGCACATAAATCCTGGATTAACAATCAGACTCTTTTATCACTGGATGCTGATCTAGTCTGTTGACTTTATAATATGAAATGCCTAATTGACTACTTCATTGCTCTAGGTTTTGTTTACATCATTTTTTTCCTTTAATTAGATTGAAATTTCTTGGAGAGGTAAACTATGTTTTTTTACCAACTGCCTGCCAATGCAGGAGACATAAGAGAAGCAATAAGGAGACACGGATTCCATCCCTGGGTCAGGAAGATCCCTTGAAGGAGAGCACGGCAACCCACTCCAGTACTTTTGCCTGGAGAATCCCAGAGACAGAGGAGCCTGGTGGGCTACAGTTCACAGGGTCACAGAGGTGGATATGACTGAAGTGACTTAGCATGCATGCATAGATACCTCTTACATAATAGCTTGATACCCTCTTAATGAAGAAAAATTCATCTTGCTTTTTCAAAGCAGAGCATTTCTTTGTGGGTGAGGCAGTTGGGATTGACTGTTGCTATGAGACAGGTGGAAGCTGTTGAGACCCTTAGATATCAAGACGGCCAGAAGCGCTGCCTGTTATTCTTCCCACCATGGGTTGTGTCTCCAAGCCATGGCAGGCAGCATGGATGATGGTGGGTCTTGCACAGTCTCTGATTCCCTGATGCCTAAGATACTCTTATAGCAGATGAGTGCTAATAGACAGCTGTAAAGCAATTAATAGAAAAATGAAAAGTGTTGGTGAGGCTGTCTGGAAGAGGCATTTCAATACAAAGCATGAATCTAGCTTTCCTTGGGGATTTTTAGGAAGTTTGTTTCATGTAGATGGTGTTTTTGCTCACGTTTCTTTTTTTTTTTCTGACTTTTTTTTTCCAGATTCATTATTTCAACTCAATGTCACATTCTCAGTTCTTTACTGTATTTCTTGATTCTGTAATTCAGTCCTTTAGGGAGATGAAATCAGTATCCCAAGCAGGTTTCTGAAGCTCAGAGAGATGACTTGTTAGTGTACATACTCTGCCTCTGACACAAAGAATCACTGTCTGATGAAACAGAAAAATCTTAAGAATGTAAATGAAACAAAGTAAGTTTTTGTGCAAATCTAACTGATGCATGCTCTATTTGATATAACTTTCTTTTACATCAAAATGGAGTTTGTTGAGTCAGTTAGTTATATGTTGATCGTTTTATTTCTCCCTGCTTGGGCCTAAGCTCCTTTTAAGGATGTTAATAGTAAAAACTGTTTTCAAAACTATTCAAAAAGGTGTCAGTATTAACATATTCTTTTCACTTGATGAAAACTTGAGAGAGTTGAAAGCCCTTTATTTTACTTCTACTTCCTACAATCTGTTATTCTTAAAAAAGTTGTCTTTTCTCACTATAGCCCATTGGGTAAAGAATCTTCCTGCAATGTGGGAGACTTCTTCGGTTTGATCCCTGGATTGGGCAAATCCCTTGGAG
This sequence comes from Madoqua kirkii, assembly GCA_006408675.1. Classification (NCBI taxonomy): domain Eukaryota; kingdom Metazoa; phylum Chordata; class Mammalia; order Artiodactyla; family Bovidae; genus Madoqua; species Madoqua kirkii. The sequence goes on from SJYC01109058.1 coordinate 15,268, forward strand.
GAGGGCATGGCAACTCACTCCAGTATTCTTACCTGGAGAATTCCCACCAACAGAGGAGCCTGGCAGGCTGCAGTCCCTGGGGTCACAAAGAGTCGGACAGGACTGAGTGACTAAGCACACACCCTATAGCTAAGACCTGAAGTTTAATAAGCCTTGAAAGTTGAAAGTGAAAGTTGAGTTACTCAGTCGTGTCCAACTCTTTGCAACCCCATGGACTATAGCCCACCAGGCTCCTCCATCTCTGGGATTCTCCAGGCAAGAATACTGCAGTGGGTTGCCATTTCCTTCTCCAAGGGATCTTCCCGACCCAGGGATGGAACCCAGGTCTCCCACATTAGAGGCAGACGCTTTAACCTCTGAGCCACCAGGGAAGCCCAATGGCCTAAGATGAGTAAGTAGTTTACTCTTACGCAAGATCTAAATTTCTGGAAAGACAAAACATGGCATGTAAATTGTGTTAAAGTAAGATTCACTGGATAGAAGGAGTTCAGTGGTGGAGTCTCAATCCCACATCTGAACTATAAGACATTATAAAATGTCGTTTGGGGGCCAGTGGTTTGTCCTGAGACCTCATTTCTCTGACTAAAGTAAGAAGAGTTGTTGATTTTTCAGTTTGTTTAGTTTACTTGTTAGCACAGAGTGTGACTTCTAAGCTCTTTATTAGCTGAGCTTCAGTCCTTCTTTTTAGACTTTCTCCACTTATTACTTGAATTAGCCTCATATCTACTGACAAGTTGCTTGGGCTTTGGCATGCGTGTGTGCACGCACGCTCAGTTGCTGCAGACGTGTCTGACTCTGTGTGACACCGTGGGCTGTAGCCCCCCAGGCTCCTCTGTCCATGGGATTCTCCAGGCAAGAATACTGGAGTCGTTTGCCATTTCCTCCTTCAGGGTATCTTCCCAGTCCAGGGATCAAAACCACGTCTCCTGCATCTCCTGCATTGGCCGGTGGATCCTGCACCACCACACCATTATGCATATCTTCATCCAAATCCAGTCTTTGTCCCAGACCTTGGAACACTGCAGTGATTCAGCCTCCTCAGAATATTTGCAATTATTAGTAGAAACATATTAAATGTTGAATTGAATTTTTCTCCATCTTCATTGTATTCACAATAAAGTACTTATTCTTTAGATGAAAGGCTTAAAGCCTTATTATTCTTCCATATGGTTTTATTTTTCAGATGCATTTGGTAAAAACACATGAACAAATAAAAAGTCCCTGCTAAAAACCACTGAACCTCAGAACTGATTCTAATCAGATGATAGAAAAGAGAGAAATCTCAGCTGAAAGATAAAATCTGAATAATTTTACATAATGACAAAAATAATTTGTTCTATTTAAGTAATGAAAAGAAAAAAAGCATTTTTGGGAGTAGTCACAGTAAAAATATGAGTTTTACTAATAAAATAAATGTTTCAGTCTGTTCTTAGCAAGGCACATTATTTTATATAAATAATCATTTATCACAAAGTTTTAAAGAAGAAAACAAAGAATATGTCCACTTATGAATCCTTTCTTATCGTAAGGGTACCTAATATGATTTCTTTAGGCCTCTTTGTCCTTAATTATATAAAGAGGAGTTGGGAAAATTGAGATTAAAATGCCTTTCTCTGCTAAAATATTTAAACTCCATATGTTGTCAGATGGTTAATAGTATCATTATATTGTTACTGTTTATTCCATTGAGTTAGCCATTTGTCCTAGAAAATAGCATTCAGTGAAGAGGTGTTTTTTGTCAGATGGCTTTTGGTAAAATTATGAAGTGGGCCAGCAAACTGTTTCGGCTTCTTATAAACCTCAAGATTGATGAAATGATAATAGTCATATAGATGCTTCTAACATAGATCAATTTAATTTATTCAGCCAACACTTCTTGAGTACCTACGTGGTGCTAAGCACTGTGACATGTGCAGGAGATAACATGGTGAACAAACCAGATATTATTTCTCACCTACACACTGATGGTAAAAGGGGAAATTAGTTTAAATGCTTTAGAAAACTGTCTTCTACGTCTAATGAAACTGAATATGTATATACCCTATTACCCCCAAATCATGCTACTGCATATATACACCATAGAGATAAGTACACACCTTTAACAAGGATTTATACTTTTTGTGAATGTATATTTAAAACAGCATTATTTGGAATAGTTCCAACTAGAAATTGAAAATGCAAATCAGGAATAGAATGGATAAACAAGTGAGGCCGGAGAGCAATAAGGGTGATCTACAACTATACACAACAATACGAACTTCATAAACATTGTGTTGGCTAAAAGAAGTCAGGCACATACTTGTTATATACTATATTATTCTATTTATATAAAGTTCAAGTAAAGCAAAAGAAATCACAGTTTTTGGAGTCAAGAAACGTTTACTTTTAGCATATAACAACCTAGAACATAGTATCAGAGTCTTCTGGGTGTTGCTGCTCCTCTGCTTCTTAACTGAAAACTTGCTATACGGTTGTGTTCAGTTTGTGAACATTCATTGACCTCTACACTACGGATATATGTATTTTCCTGCACAAATATTATAATTTAATAAAAAGTTATCTCCCTCCCAGGAAAAATGACCGTGGGTAGTTTACAGTTTAGAATGGGAGACAAATAAGCAAACCAGAAAATAGGTGAATGGCACAAGGTACAACAAAAGATTAGCCAAGTACAAGCAAAGATTAGCCAAGTATCTCCAATGAAGGAGGCGCCCTGAAAGAAAGGATCCCTTGTTTGATAAACATAGTCACCATATGCAGAAGAGATGGCTGTTCAGAAGTGCCATTTGCTTTCCAGTGTTCTGGGCACTTATTGAAAAGGAGGTACTCCTCTTTAGTGGAGGGTGTTGTAGACTGATCAGTTGATCACTGTGACTTTTTGGTGATGCAAAATTATGCATTGTTCCTTGAATAGTCTTGCTTCAACAACTATAATTATTCCACCCAACATACCGTGCTCTCCCTTATTCCACTAGCATCTCTTTTCTTTTTTAATTCCTCCACCCCCAAGGAGATACTGTCTGCATTTGAGGAATTATTATGGGATTGGTGACATTAAGAACATCTGGGAAACTGGTACTGGACAGGCATAATTTAGACCTATTAATTAATTAATTTTTATTAGCTGAGATCCAGATAGTGCATGAATCTTTTTTTTTTTTTTAAGGTACTCCTCTTTAGTGGAGGGTGTTGTAGACTGATCAGTTGATCACTGTGACTTTTTGGTGATGCAAAATTATGCATTGTTCCTTGAATAGTCTTGCTTCAACAACTATAATTATTCCACCCAACATACCGTGCTCTCCCTTATTCCACTAGCATCTCTTTTCTTTTTTAATTCCTCCACCCCCAAGGAGATACTGTCTGCATTTGAGGAATTATTATGGGATTGGTGACATTAAGAACATCTGGGAAACTGGTACTGGACAGGCATAATTTAGACCTATTAATTAATTAATTTTTATTAGCTGAGATCCAGATAGTGCATGAATCTTTTTTTTTTTTTTTCAATCTCCAAAAGAACTTTTCCCCCTTGGTTATATTCTTAAGGCATCTCAGAAATTTTTTACATATATTTAATAATGAGAGTTAGAACTGTCACCTAAACTGCCCCACTGTATTATAGTAAATCACTATTTAAAGATCAAATTCTAAATTAAATTCTGCTTGAGTCCAACTTAGCCACTGTTCAAAGGAATCTGAATTAGGCCAATCTGTCTGTGAAATATTCTCGGTATTCTAGGATATGAACACAAGTCAATAAATACACTTTTGAGCATCACTTTTTCCTATAATAATTAGTGAGCAAAACAATCCATTTTTATAATTGTAGCAACTGGAAAAGCAGAAAATGTGTTTAAAATATGTAATGTGTTACATATGCTGTTAATGTGTAACAGCATAGACTAAACAACCTCTAAGAAATGTAGTCCTCATTGATTAGAAAAAGATTCACCACTACTTACTCTCTGTTTCCAATTTCTTGGCCTAGTTACCAGACCCCTAAATGTTGTTAGCTGCCAGGTTACATCATCTGCTGGAGAATCAACTCACCTTGACAAACTGAATTCTCCATCTAGTAAGGAGACAGCAATTTGAATTCTCCTTTGTAAAAAGCTATTTTAAGTTGAAAGTGAAAGTTGCTCAGTCACGTCTGACTTTTTGGGAGCCCATGTACTATCCAGTCCATGAAATTCTCCAGGCCAGAATACTGGAGTGGGTAGCTTTTCCCTTCTCCAGGGGATCTTCCCAACCCAGGGATCAAACCCAGGTCTCCCACATTGCAGGCAGATTCTTTACCAGCTGAGCCACTAGGAAAGCCCAAGAATCCTGGAGTGGGTAGTCTGTCCCTTCTCCAGCAGATCTTCCCGCCCCAGGGATCAAACCAAGGTCTCCTGCATTGCAGGTGGAGTCTTTACCAATTGAACTATCAGGGAATCCTAGTATTTTAAGTTAACTCTTGACTATAAAGGAGATCAGCCCTGGGTGTTCTTT
>SJYC01109059.1:0-30052 GCA_006408675.1 Madoqua kirkii
ACTGAACTGAACTGAACTGAACTGAATGAAATAATAATTGAAAGTTTTTGTCTTGACTATTGCAGTACCAAACTTCAGGAAACAAGTTTACAATATACTTTCTCGGCATGGTTTCTCCTGAAATTTTGCAAGATTGTGGCCTTGGTCTTTGACTGTTAAGCTAGGACAAGTTATTGGGGAAATGAAAATATGGTTTTTATAAGAGGTAATAATGTCTCTCCGTTATACCAGGGATCTTTGAAAAACCAACTGAACATATTTGATTCTTTAAAAAACTTTCCGAAGTTTAAGAACAAAGGCCATCAAAAATTGAGTTAGTATGCCATTTGGGGGGAATATTTCATCACCAATAGGGGGCTCAGTTTCAATTTATTTATTTATATTACCCTTCTATTCGAGAAGAATTGTGGTGGTCAGAACAGTTTTGAAATGGAATATTTGTGGTCAGAAAATTTTTGAAATGAGAAGTTCAAAATAATAGAAGATTTTGAAGTCAGTTAATAAAATGAGGAAGTAATATTTAGGAAAAATTTAATTTGAATTATAGGATGGTAACTTATGAGCCATCATTCATGATAAGAAGAAATTTTAATTTCAATGGCATGTTATAACTTGCAGTGCCTTCTTCCCTTAGTTCATCTCAATTTCATCCAGGGAAGTTTGCTGTAGGCGATATTGCTCACTGTTACTGAAAAGTAGTTTATTGTTATATTTTGTCAAGATAGGCATTAAAGAGCTAAACCTCACACTGAAGAGTACTGATGACAAATTGGAAACACTGTCCTCTCCATTGGAGGTCAGTATTGTTTAGGCAGACCTGGCATAACAGCCTATCGCTTCCTTTGGCAAGTCAGAAATTTCATGTTCCACATCAGCGAAATGGAAGGAATTATGACCTTTGTCTCACAAAAGCAGTTGTGAGACCCAAAAGAATTATTGATATATGCATACTATACTGTGTCTGATATGCAATGCATACAATTAGCAATAATTCTTCAACAAACCTGTATCACCATGGAGTGAAGCGGCTATACTCCTTGATTTAACATTCAGTCCCATCAGGCAGCAACTCCTCTGTCCACCCTGGTCAATTAGGAGTTGTTAAACTAGGCCAGGGGTTTCTCTGGTGTCTCAGATGGTAAAGAATCACCTATAATACTAGGTTTCAATTCCTGGGCTGGGAAGATCTCCTGGAAAAGGGAATGGCTACTCACTCAAGTATTCCTGCCTGGAGAATTCCATGAACAGAGGAGCCTAGAGGGCTACAGTCCAAGGGATCGCAAAGAGTCAGACATGACTGAGCAGCTAACACACACAGACACACACACACACACACACACACACACACACCCAGCCAGGTTTCCTGTGTTCAAGAGAATAAACACTTCCAAGCTCTCATCTGATTCTGATACAGCATTTACATCTGATGCAGTTTGTATCCACAAATGTGCAGCTTGGCTGAGAAGTACTTTATGCCAAAGAGAGGTGGGATTCCAAGCAGGAGTCAATCATAAGCCCTGGGTCAAGTGGAGTAGAGGTCAGGAGGAAGATTTCCAGGAGGTGGGTGTACCCTGTGAATGGTAAGGCCGCTTCTGTAGGCAATAAGACGAACTCAAGATGCAACACTCTGATAGGTTGGAGCTGCCTGTTCTGGTCAGGGCTGAAAGGGTTAAATCCACAGGTGAAAGCCACTGATGAACTTCTGGTCAGCAGAGCTGATAGTGACATGGCCAATTCAGGAGATGATAGAAGAAAGGAAAAAGACCAGAACACAGGAGGCCAGGAGAGCCAAAGAGAAACAATGAGATTTGAAGTTTTGCCCAGGACCAGTATTAGTTAATTTTGTGCATAATATGTTATTTTACTATCACAGCTAATAATCATAGATTTTTTATGAAGTTAAGAGAAAACAAATGCTAAGATTTGACAACAGAGAAAGTTTTTGGTTTTTTTTTTTTTAATCTTTTGTCAAAGTCTTGAGGTCCTTTAGGAATAACAATAGGAGAAGAAGAAAGAGGATAGAGCAACTTTAAATCAAAGCAACTTTTTCTCTTGGGAAGAGTTTTAAGCATCCAAATTTTTCTGAAGACTAAGTGTAAATTGGTCTTCACGCATTTAGTTATATTCATTGGCACACTGAACATTCTTTCACTTATTCATTCTTTTACTTATGTCTTAAGTCATTATCCACAGTCACAAGTGGAAGTATTTAATTTCTGTTTAACAATTCTAATCATACACACCACAAACAACATAGTGAGCTCATTTCTTCCTTCTCGCAATATACCACAATTTATTTCTCTATGGTCCTTCCATCACCACTAAGTGCTTCCTGTCCAAACCACCTTAGCTTATTGTTCTCCTAACTACATCTTACAGCATCTACCCCGAGTTTCTTTTCATTTTTTGGCTAGTCCAGTAAGTGTCTCACGCTAAAAAGCAATGAAGCACTCTTTTTCCCTAAACAAATTAAACGATAGTTTGTATCTTCATACTCTTTGGATATCACCGAAGAGACTGTATCCTTCGTGTCTGTCTTCTCTCTCTTTATTTTGACTCTTTGCCTCTCTATATGCTATCCCACCATAGTCCCTTTTGATCTACATAAGATCCAGGCTTGGAACCCTCTTGGTAAGGCATTATAAGGCAGTGATGTCCCACATTCAGATTCTAATGCATAGCTCATAATCTATATTTACTCTCTGCTCTGCAGGGAGGGTGGTGATGATTGTGATAATAATGGCACATTCAAATACCTACATTCTTCTTTTCTTATTTATCAGTAAAAAAGATATGGCCTTGAATTTTCAGGGAGCATTTTCTTCTTAAAGACTAGGATTTTTTCCTTCTTTAACTCTTGTTTTAGTAATGCTAAGTCACTTCAGTCGTGCCCAACTCTGTGTGACCCCATAGACAGCAGCCCACCAGGCTCCCCCGTCCCTGGGATCCTCCAGGCAAGAACATTGGAGTGGGTTGCCATTTCCTTCTCCAATGCATGATGTTTTAGTAATGAGTTGCAGTTAATATATAGGAATAACTGCTGTCAAGGTCTTTCCCTGAGGAATTGACAAATCTTCCTTGACTAACGGCTGCTCTTCATTAATGATTCTGAATGTCCTTCTCTTGCACAGATTGTGAAAACTGGCTACCACCAATTCTAGGCTAGTCATTTGTTTCCTAAATAAACCCATCCAAGATATCACCGCTCCATATTTCTTAGGCATAGAGGTCATTCCCTTCTTTTAGTTTCTGCAGGTATGTGTCAACCCTCAATTGAATTGCACCCTTGAGTTCCATGCTCAGGGCAGACGATTTCAATTTTGCTTAAGCAGAGGTCAAAGATGATATGGCCTTTGGTGGCTTTCAGAGGTGATGTGTTTTTTAACGACACGTCTATAGAAATAGCACAGGTTCTCCAGGTCTCTAGCATCTTTTTTTTTTTTAAATTCCTGGCACTTAAACATTTCCTCCTCATGTTTCCCTCCTTATAAATTATCGAGAAAATAAAACAGACATTTTAATGGATTTCTTATGCAATTTTTATATGGCACGTTTAATATATCATGTGCATTTTGCTTTAGGTCTTGAAATTAAAATACACTGGATATAAAGTGAATTCGGGTGTAATTCTTTTTTAATTCAGGGTTTATATAAGCTGGGTCCAACCTACATTAGGAGCACCTAAGGAAGCCTATTAAAAATGTAGACTTGTGGGTCTACTCCAGACCCACTGGAGCAAATGTTGTGTCAGAAGGTGTTAGGGGACCGCTGTGGTGGGGACTGTTGCTCAAAGCCAACTGCCTTGGCTAGGCATGGTGATAACCACTTGTCTGAGTTGTCTTACAGCAGGAAGTCCCAATAACTGGGAAAATCTGGGAGGGGACAAAAGAGGAAGAAGACGACCAACTTCCCAGAATCCTTCGCGCAGGACTCCATCTTGGGAGACGCTGAGAGGAAGAGCCCTGAGTGAGACTGCGGGTCAAGTAAGACGCCTGCCCCGAGGCAACCCGGAAACTAACCCCATTACCAGAAGACCTGAGTCTGCGAGCCATTTTGGCAGAGCAGGTCTCCTGGCTTTTCTTACCCTGCTAGTCTCTGCCTGGACACCCCTTCACAATAAAGCCTCTTGCTGCGTCTTCATGTATCTCCTCAGACAATTCATTTCTGAGTGTTGGATAAGAGCCCACTCTTGGGTCCTGCAAGGGGTCCCCTTCCTGCAACAAATGTGCCAGTAATATATTTTCTAAGATTGTTATATAATATGTAAGTGATACTATATAAATGATACAAGAAATACTATATATATTAGCAATGGTCCCCAAATGATTTTTTTACAGAAAGTTAAACTTCAGTAGCATGAATGATGTCAAATTTATCATTCAGTCCTAACGTTAAATATTCACCACTCTTTCACTTTTTAGCTATTCAGGAAACAAGGTAGAGAGTTGAGACATTGATAAATAACTTTGTAAGAAATGTTGAGAAAGTCAAAGAAAATAATTTTTTGCCATGTGGTGTTTAGTTTAATTATCCACAGAAAGACCTCAGTTCAGAGCATTACCTTTCTTATGTATAAAAATGAGTTAAAGATCACAGGTTGATGGACTGTCTCATTTACATAAGATACACAATAGAAAAACAGGAAATAGAATTCATGGGGCTGACAGAAATGCTGGGGCTGAACAGTTATTTATTTTGTTTGGCTCTGATTTCAGCAGAGTTAAGGATAAGCCATGCTCATTAGCATTTATGAGAGACACCCCAAATAACCTCTAGAAATGCTATTAAAACAATGTGGTTGGGGAGGTGGGAAGTGACTGGCAGTGCTAATTATGCTTCAATTAACACTAGAAAAATGAACCCAATTTGATCTAAAATTCTGCAATAATAATAATAATAAATTTCCCCAGATAAATATTCCATGGTATACTGGCAAGTAGAAACAAACCAGAAAAGAGAATTTTAGGCCTTTCAAACATAAAGAGAAGAGCCACTTCCACTTAATGGGTAATTTTATATGCATTCAAAGAAAAAGACAAGTCAACATGAGGTTATAAAGTTGTGGTATATATTTATCATAAAGCTTTTCTGGTTTCGCTGGTAAAGAATCCTCCTGCAATGCAGGAGATCTGGGTTTGAACCTTGGGTTGGGAAAATCCCCTGGAGAAGAGAAAGGCTATCCACTCCAGTATTCTGGCCTGGATGAACTATACAGTCCATGGGGTTGCAAAGTGTTATTCACAAGATAATTACAGGATTTATCTAAAAAGTCAGGAACTTCCCTGGTGGTTCAATGATAAAGAATCTGCCTACCAATGCAGGCGACATGGTTTGATCCCCAGTCTGGGAAGATTTCACATGTGGTGGAGCAACAAAGCCCATGCGCTACAACTACTGAAGTCTGTGCACAGGGAGCCTGTGCGTTGCAACAAGAGAAGCCACCATAATGAGAAGCCTGTGCTCTGCAACTAGAGATAGCCCTTACCACAACTCGAGAAAAGTCCATGCAGCAGTGAGGACTCATTGCAGCCAAAAATTAAAAAAAAATAAATAATTTTTTTAAGGCAGAATGCATTTAGGGCCTAGGTATGGGACATAAAGTAGAATAAACAGTTTTCCTTTTTCATGTCAATGTATTTCAAATTATGTATAACTTCATCTGGAGATGATAGTCAACATATACATGTGAAGCTCCCTGAGTATGAAGCCGTTTTAGTATCCAATTATTGTAAGAGATCACCACAAATTTTGTGACTTAAAATAAATGTATCACATTAGTGTTCTGAATGCATATTCCTCCAGAATCTCTAGGAGAAAAATCTGGTTCTTTACTTAACGCAGCTTCCAGAAGATTTCCAAATGCCTTGGCTCCTAGCCCTGTATCACTCTGAGATGCTCTTGCATCTTCACACTTCCTTCTCTAGTGCTGACCTCCCACTTATAAGGGCCCTTGGATTTACATTGAGCCCACCAGGATAATCCAGAACATTCTTTCCATGGCAAGAACTTGAGCTGAGTCACGGCTGCACCACCCTTTTATAATGTTAGGTGTCACTCATAGGTATCAGGGGTCAGGACATGGACATCTTTGGGAGGTGGCTATCACCACAGAAGCCCAGATTAAAAAACCACGCCAAGAACTGCTCCCTTCTGCTTACTCTACATTATAATACGTGTGTGCCTTCCAAGTTCTCGGTCGTGTCTGACTCTTTGTCACCCCATGGACTGTAGCCTGCTAGGTTCCTCTGTCCATGGGATTCTCCAGACAAGAATACTGGAGTGGGTTGCCATGCACTCCTCCAGGGGATCTTCCCAACCCAGGGATCAAACCCATATCTCTCACGTCTCCTGCATTGACTAGTGGGTTCTTTACCACTAGCGCCACCTGGGAAGTCCTATTATACAGTTGGGTTTTATTTTTTCTAAACTCTTACAGTACTTATTACCAATATATCACAGAAGATCTTACTTTCTAGGGTTTGTACAGTTGTCCATCAGTATCCATGTGGCATTGGTTCCAGACCCCACAGATACCAAAATCTGCAGCTGCTCCAGTTCCTTATATTAAATGGTGGATACAATCCCTTCTCTGTACCCACAGGTTTGGAGTTTGATGAATTGGTTGAACCTGCAGATGCAGAACCCTCAGATACGAAGGGACATCATTAAATATCTACTACAGGGAAAATAGTCTTATAATGTGGCTGCTATAACTTGTAGTGGAACTTCTTCCTTCATCGACACTAGGTTGTTTGGCTGGCCTAATAATTAAATTAACCTAAGATGGATCAGCAGGAGAAAACCAAGTTTAATTTTGTATGTATGGGAACCCCAAAGTAGTAAGAAGTAACTAAAGCAGCTTCTACACCTTTTAGACTGAGGAGCAATACATTTGTGAGGAACTGACAAAATAGAGAGGCTTGGGCTTGGAAGAGTTAATTAATGAAGAAGTAACCAGGTATGTTTATAATCTTCTCTACCCTGAATTCCCTACCTATAAGGATGCCGATGCCTCTCTGCTGGTACAAGGTATTTTCATATGAGGGATTTATTTCCTGCTTTCAGGAGGACAAATGAGGGTCAGAATGTCCTTCTTGCCCCTGACATTTCTTAAGTAACTTTAAAGTAGTCAATATGCCAAAGTGGCGTATTTCACTCCCCTTCAGTATAAAGCAACATGGAGACTATATCCCCTATGCAAAGAATGCATAATAAAGAACTAATTGTGGAGAAGGAAATGACAACCCACTCCAGTATTCTTGCCTGGAGAATCCCATGGACAGAGGAACCTGGTGGGCGACAGTCCACAGGGTTGCAAAGAGTTGGACACGATTGAGCGACTTCACTTTCACTTTTCACTTTCATTTATATTTATATAGAAAGACATAGAACAAAAACTTTGCTTCTCATATTGCTATATACAAATAAAGTCTGTCCTTTTTCTTTCAGTACAAGTCTATTAAACATCATTAAGGTATAGTATGTAAGATCTATGAGTTCACAGTGATCAGAGCAAAGTTGCTTGAAGAAGAGAACTAAATCAATAAAATAATATTATGGTTAAATTTTCAAAGTTTAATTATATTAATGATTATATAGAAATTAATATAACAAGAATTTTATTACTATGATATTTTTGCTTAAGAAAATGAAGAATAGCTTTAGCTCCACCATTAGATTAAAATTTAAAAGTGAGGTTAGATAAGGTTTCATGCTCATCAAAAAACATTATTATAAATTGGCTTTCCATAGAAATCTTTTATAGGAAGAAAATTTGCTGTTGTGTTGATCAGTTTTCTAGACATTGTGATAGTAATGTATATCATTGTATATTAATACGTTGGCATTCAGATTCATGTTTCAGAGCCTTTCAATTTGGTTAATATGAGTTGGTCTCCATGAGTCTGATAAGTCCAGACAAAAAATTCATTTTGTCAGTTTGTATGTTATGGCAACCATGGATTTTGTGATTGAGACTAGGTTGCTTTCTTATTACTTGGAAGATCGATGAAAGTCCATTTTTAGTAGTAGTTTAAGGCTCCATGGTGTTTTTCAACGTGTTAACTTCTGGCTTATTTGATCTTCTGAAAATTTCTTCTTTAATATTTTTTGTGTACTTAAAAAAATTGTTCTGTCCCACTGAATTCCCGAAAACCACTACAAAGTCAGTTAGTATAAGAGAATAGAAAGCAATAACTGTTAATCCAAATAAGCAATATGGATAGCTTTCATTAAGCTGAAAGTAGGAATGGAGTAGGGAACATAGGAGAAGTATTTTGAAGATGGGAATTGGCAGTTTTTAGTGATTAGTTGTACTAAGGATTCAGAAAAAGATGAATTAAGGGTGCTTTTGAGTGATTGCTCAGATACCTAAATTTGAGTTAAAATTTTTGTCTGGGTGCTTCGTTAATGAAAGGTTAAGTCTGAGTCAGGTGAAGGAAGAGACCTGTCTATATCTTAGAAGAACCAGAGTGAGATTGAGTTTTGAAGAGATTAGGTGATTGGAGATTTACATTCCCGGGGCTCCTGTGAGACAGAGAGAAGACTAGGACTGGTATTTTGGGCTTGACCACTGGAGGCCTTCATGGGCCACATTAAAGAGATGTGTCAAGGCAGTGAGGAGCCAGCCCCTTCATACCAATTCAGTATTTTACTTCTAAAATGCCAGAGTTGGGGCTGCTGCACTGGGATGACCCAGAAGGATGGTTTCAGGATGGGGAACACGTGTATGCCCGTGGTGCTGTCTCTTATACACATTGCATACTGTAGGCTAGACACAGGAGTGGTAGTGCTACAAAGTCAAGTGTATTATGAAGCCTACTTTCTGGCTAAGAGTCAGTGACCTGATGAAATTTACGTAGAACAAAGCTAAATATTAATTATAATAAAAATAACCGACATGAAACTGACAGTGCTTTTAACAATAAGATCAAATAAAAGACAATAAGAGTAGAAAAGGTAAATCTTAATTTTGTATGCTTTATTCTAAACTGGGAAAATAGCTAAAAATACTGAATTGGACTATTATAACCTGATGATATTTAAAAGATTCCTTTTTAATGAATCTTGCATTAACTAATGTAAGATTAGTTATAAACATAAATTAGCAAATATTTAATTATATATGCTTCTACTATCATTCATTCAATTAGTAGCTTATTCAGTAAATATTTATTAAGCTTCACTTATATTCCAGGACAGTACCCAAACCAAAAAAGTAAGGACCCTGCTCTCAAGGAGTTTACATTCCAGAGACCTAATACAGTCTGCTTCGACACTCCAAATATTTCAGTACATTTTCAAGGTAAACACTGCTATCAAAGACAGAACTAAATAAGGGCATGATAGGCTTCGGCCCTGGAATTCTTCAACTCTGGCTGTACTTTTGGGCAAAGGCCATTAAGTGTGCAATTTTACACAAGTTATTTAAACAGTGAACTTTGTTTCTGCCTGTGCATAAATGGAATGGCAATAGATGGGTTCTCCTGGAGATTAAATGAGATACTGTGTGCCGACTACTCAGCAATTATTAGTATTACTGCTTTGGCTTAGTGGTTTCAAAAAAATAGTGCCTGCTCATTAGAATCACCTGGGGATCTTTAAAATCATTCCAAAGCTCAGGCCAATTAAATCCAGTCTCTGAGGGTGGGACATAACCAGTCAGCGTTCTTTGAGCTCCCTAGGTGCTTCCGATGCGCAGACAAATTTGTTAACCGCGGCAGTTTGGCTCAGAGATATTTCATATTTGCCCGTCCACCTGTCTTTACCTGAGGAACCAGGAAGCCTCACGAGCGGAATGAAAGATAATCGAGATCTCTCTGGCCCATCCCGTGACTCCTGTCCAAATCTCTTTAAATCTCCCCGAGGGGAGAGGGATGGGAGGGAGCCCTGACCTCTGCGGCCTGAGCACAGCTGTTAGGTTTAAGGAGACTCGTAGGCATTTAGGGAGAGCTGACACCTGCGGGGGCTGCTGGGCCTGCCCGAGGAGGCGAGAGCCGGGAAACTCAGCCCTCCCGGGGGCGCTGGGCTCGGGACTGAGGCCGAAGACGCGCCGAGAGGGAAGACTGGCAGCTAGATCCTCCCCTGGGAACGCGCGGCGGCCAGGCCCAAGCGGCTCGGCTGGGCGCTGTCCGTGTGCCCGCTCTGCCCCAGCCCGGCCTCTCCCGCACGACCCCGGCCGAGTCCCCGAGCGGACTCCGGGCGAGCGGGCGCGCCGCGCCGCCCGCCGCCATGGAGTCAGGGCCGTCTGGAGGCTCCGGGCCCGCGGAGCCGGGGCCTCGCCTGCGCGGCTTACGCGCCGCGGATGCGGCGGCCTCGGCCTCCTCGCTGAACCGCTTCGGGGCCGAAGCGGGGTGTCGCGCGCCGGCTGTGGCGGCCGTGTTGCCGGCGGGGGGTAGCGGGGAAAGGATGGGCGTCCCCACCCCGAAGCAGTTCTGCCCCATCCTGGAGAGGCCGCTCATCAGCTACACCCTGCAGGCCCTGGAGAGGTAAGGCGGCGCCGGGCTCGCCTCGCGGTCCCCGGCCCGCCGCTCCCCGCCCTCCCGCCCAGGGCGGCCCGCGCGCCGCACCTGCTCCTGGGGCTGCGCTGGCGCCCTCCCTGGAGAACTGCGGGGCCGGACTCCCCCCGCTGGGGCCCTCCAGCTCGGGGGCCATTCCTGTTAGCCCTTCACGGAAGGGGAGCCTGGAGACGCCCCACGGAGCCCTTTACTGCCCCAGCCGCCGGCCTGTGGAGTCGCCCTCGGGAGTGCTTGGGTTAGGGCTGGGGACGTTTAGTTGTAACTCTGGGCCCTGTGTGTGTGATGTGGATTTTGGGGTGCAGCTGGAGGGATTGGAAGTGGGGGAGAAGTACAAAGGACCACATAAGTGTTGCTGTGGTGGTTAAATTTCCAGAAGCCAACGTAGAATGAGTTAGGTGTATATTTTAAAAAGTATCAATTTTAAAGAAAAAATTCTCGGAAGGCCTTGTTGAATTAAAAATAAGACTTTTTTTTTTTTTTTTAAACTTCTATCAATCTTTGCAACCCAATGGACTGTAGCCCACCAGGCTCCTCTGTCCATGGGATTCTCCGGGCAAGAATCACTGGAGTGGGTTTTGGTATCCGTCTCTAGGGGACTTTCCTCACCCAGGGATTGAACCTGGGGCTCCTGCATTGCAGGCAGGATTCTTTGCCAACTGAGCCATCAGGGAAGCCTATTTCCGTCCCAGCAGTAATAAAATCCTAATAGCAATATAACTAATCAAAACCTCCATTTTGAAACAGATCATTCTTGGTCCTGTTACAGTACGTGAGGAATTTATGGAATATGATTATGTTGGTGAATGTCTCAGGAAATCCTTGGAAACCATATGGGTACTTCCTAGCCCTTGCCAAATGAAAGCCATTGTATTGGTTAAAGAATGGGGTTCCACAGACTGATAATAGATTCCCTAGAGCCTGATGCTAAAAGACCTAGGGCATTTCATCCCGAAGGGTGAATTATGGAAATTCTTGTCTTTTGGTCCTGAGGACCAATGGAAGACAAACCGATGAGGACTTAGAAGGAGGCCACCCGTCCTCAAGTTTGGCCCTGAAATAGGATAGGGAAATGTTAAGAAGCATGACTAGTGTAGTTTTCAGTGGAACAATGCCATGTAAACGTTTATTTCTACTTGTCGACTTATCTACCCAGAGCAAGTGAAACCGTATGGCCCCAAAAGGGAAACATGAAAGCTAAAGGTGGTGGAGCAGGGAAGAGAACAATAAACTCTGGAAGAAGGGCAGTCTAGAACCCCTACATTTCAGCAGGCCCGAGGAAGTGGAGGCACAGCTGTCGGCTAGAAGAGCTGTGAAGGAAACAAGTTGATGGAAGTCACAGAACCTTGGAAAGGCCCAGGAATTAAAAGCACTGTTTAAGACGGGGCAGACAGCAACTGTGTCCAGTTGTAGAGACAGCTGGTTGAAACCTTCAAAAGAACAACTAGACTGCCAGATACTTGTCAGAACACTGGAGGCATCACCAGTGGACAAGTGAAGTGCTCTACGGCCACAGAGAAACTAAGAGCAAGAGTCTCATTTTCCAATGAGATCCTTAGCGCCTAGGGCAGACTAAAGGAAGTACTTTACTTTTCAAACATGCTACACATTAAAGCACCTATCTTTGCAAAATTGAGAAGTTGGCGGAGACATTGAGAGGTTTGCCCTGTGAACCGTCTGGGACTTCATATTGTTTTTCTGCTTCAGTTGAATTTGGAAAAATAGATATATTTTTTTTTCTAATCTAGCCACCTTTTACTTGTGTGCTATTGAAATTTCTTTAATGATCAGATTAAATGAGATTTAAAAGAATCCCTGAACTCACACAGATCTTAGACATATCGATGAAAGGCTTTAACTGGTGAGATGGAGGCTCCACGTCTATCCAAACTAGTTTAGTGTGGGTGTATATTACAATTAGCCTTTATATGTGTAGCAGTATGTATGTGTTTAGTGTACTGAGATTATACAGCTTGTTCAGATCTCTGCATTACAGACAATATACTGAAAGGATCAAAAATAATTTGTAGGTTGTACTAAGAACAAAGGTCTTTCAGAAGTTGATTAAAAACATTTTTAGAAGTTTTAAAGTTTCATTTGGCCTTTTGGGGGAAATAAAATATAAATTGAATCACAGATTATAACTTAAAGAGAACTTTGATTTTTTTCCTTTTTGTTAATGAGGAACTGAGGTCAAGGGTATTAATTTTTTACATAACTATGACCTAAGTTTGTAAAAGGAATCATTGCTGTAAGAAATCATATGATAGTGGTATTACTGGCAGGGGGATAAAGTTCTGACAATTAAGTTGTGAAATCTACTCACAATGGATCGAGTGATATCTACATTTTACTGATTAAAAAAAATATGTTCCCAGGTCTGAAAGAGACAGTAAAAATTCCCGCTAGCAATCTAATTTCTGGCTTCAAATACTTAAAGTTAACCTGAAATAGTTAAATAGAGTCAAATGACAACTACAATGAAAGCAAAAAAGAGAAGCAAACTTTGGCCATATTTATTCAGACTCATGCTAATGGTGGGCTGGGTAGAAATTCCTGTGACTGTAGAGTTGAACAAAGTTAGACACACTCCTCTCTCTCCATAGCTCCTGAGGCTTCCTGAGTTCTTGAGGACGCTGCTTAAGATGTTCCTTGATAAGGTTTCATGCTCATCAAAAAACATTATTATAAATTGGCTTTCATAGAAATCTTTTATAGGAAGAAAATTTGCTGTTGTGTTGATCAGTTTTCTAGACATTGTGATAGTAATGTATATCATTGTATATTAATACGTTGGCATTCAGATTCATGTTTCAGAGCCTTTCAATTTGGTTAATATGAGTTGGTCTCCATGAGTCTGATAACTCCAGACAAAAAATTCATTTTGTCAGTTTGTATGTTATGGCAACCATGGATTTTGTGATTGAGACTAGGTTGCTTTCTTATTACTTGGAAGATCGATGAAAGTCCATTTTTAGTAGTAGTTTAAGGCTCCATGGTGTTTTTCAACGTGTTAACTTCTGGCTTATTTGATCTTCTGAAAATTTCTTCTTTAATATTTTTTGTGTACTTAAAAAAATTGTTCTGTCCCACTGAATTCCCGAAAACCACTACAAAGTCAGTTAGTATAAGAGAATAGAAAGCAATAACTGTTAATCCAAATAAGCAATATGGATAGCTTTCATTAAGCTGAAAGTAGGAATGGAGTAGGGAACATAGGAGAAGTATTTTGAAGATGGGAATTGGCAGTTTTTAGTGATTAGTTGTACTAAGGATTCAGAAAAAGATGAATTAAGGGTGCTTTTGAGTGATTGCTCAGATACCTAAATTTGAGTTAAAATTTTTGTCTGGATGCTTCGTTAATGAAAGGTTAAGTCTGAGTCAGGTGAAGGAAGAGACCTGTCTATATCTTAGAAGAACCAGAGTGAGATTGAGTTTTGAAGAGATTAGGTGATTGGAGATTTACATTCCCGGGGCTCCTGTGAGACAGAGAGAAGACTAGGACTGGTATTTTGGGCTTGACCACTGGAGGCCTTCATGGGCCACATTAAAGAGATGTGTCAAGGCAGTGAGGAGCCAGCCCCTTCATACCAATTCAGTATTTTACTTCTAAAATGCCAGAGTTGGGGCTGCTGCACTGGGATGACCCAGAAGGATGGTTTCAGGATGGGGAACACGTGTATGCCCGTGGTGGATTCATGTTGATGTGTGGCAGAACCAATAAAATATTATAAAGTAATTAGCCTCAAATTAAAATAAATTTAAATTAAAAAATAATAAAATATCAGGGTGGATTAGGAGAATTGATGGCCACAGGACGATCCCGAGGCCTGATTTCCATGGTGAGTGTCCCGGCCTGAGTCACAGCTGCCACTCTCCCTTGGGGCCAAACTTCTGCAGCCTGGGTGAGAGCGCTTAAGGGGTATTAACAGGGCCTGATTTTTCCATCTGTTTTTAAAAAGCATTTGTTTAAATCTGTTTTCAACTGATCTTGCTGAACTGTCTGAGCAGAATCTACCTGTAATACTTATTTTAAAAATACAGTACACATATTGATAGAAATATATTTCAATATAATAAATGTTAAAATATTCTGAGAGAAAATAATATCTGCATACTGTGTTTTTTCCTCAAAATGTCTGTAGGTGTAATGAAACTTGAGGTTAGGTCTGTATTTGCCTGTGGAATGTGCTGGGAAGGAAATATTCAGAACTTGATAAAATCCAGCTACACAGGGGGTTCAGTGTGGACTTGCCTTCAGCTAAGGAGGTCGGCTAGATCTATTTATTCAGCAAATATTTGTTCACTATGCACTGTGTGAGGTACTAAGGCCTTTCTTAGTCTCCTGATTCTGCATTATTAAATTTTAATACTGTAAAAGGCTTTTAATTCTATAACTAGAAAAGTATGTGAATAAATCCTCTAAAACACAAACATTACTTACAAGGGCTTGCAAGTGCTAGATGTATGCTTGGTTACTGAACAAAATAGCATAACCAGCCCATTATCTCTTAAGAGCTGGCTAAAACATTTTTCTGAACTTTTTCATTGTGATCTATTCTTACAAGATTTTGCTCATGATTTAATGACACATACGTGACTGCATACAACAAATTTGAGAGAATTTCATGAACAGTATCCTTGTTACTTGCTATACATTCTGTTTTCACTTTTCTATTAATTACTTTTATGCAAAACTGTTGGGCTAAACTTAGGAAACTGATCTGATGATACTCTAACGGGTTCCAGGTAGCACCAGTGCTAAAGAATCCACGTGTCAGTGCAGAGGACGCAAGAGATGTGAGTTCCATCCCTGAGTTGGGAGGATCCTCTGGAGTAGGAAATGGCAACTCACTCAGTATCCCTGCCTGAAAAACTCCCTTGCGTGGTTGGCTACAGTCCATGGAGTCTTAAAGAGCCAGGCACGACTGAACTTGCACTCCTGCTCCTAATGGGTTTTGAAATCTGCAGTCTGAGAAACATTTAAGACATTTTTCTGTTCAGAACCTCATAAAATTGTTTGGAATGATCTAAGGCCAAAAGTATATCTGCGTAATCTACATTTTACTTTATTGGACTCCTTTCCACGGCAGCCCACCAGGCTCCCCCATCCCTGGGATTCTCCAGGCAAGAACACTGGAGTGGGTTGCCATTTCCTTCTCCAGTGCATGAAAGTGAGAAGTGAAGTTGCTCAGTTGCGTCCGACTCTTAGTGATCCCGTGGACTGCAGCCCACCAGGCTTCTCCATCCATGAGATTTTCCAGGCAAGAGTACTGGAGTCGGGTGCCATTGCCTTCTCCATAGATAGAACATAGGTAATCATTTTATAGCAATTTTAAGGCATTCTACTAAAATTGGGATTTACCTGTGGGTGTTCATTAACTCACAACAGGTATATTTGAATGACAATTGTCAAGTAATGTCCTGTCTTTCTCCCTCTTATTCTGTTTTAACATTTAATCTCATGTGACTTGTGATCAAAAAAAGCAACATTTCTTTAAAAGTTGCTTTAAACTTTTTGATAGACTATAGAAGGTAAAACGTGAGTAGGTGAGGGTACAGGTTAAGCTCTTGTTGTAGAAGAAAATCCTGTTCACTGATACAGCTGAACATGTACTTAAAACTTCTCTATTTAAAAAAGCAAACTTAGTGTGATGTCCTACTAATAAAGTGAAATATATTTGATTACTTTCAAATTTTGCTATAAACTCAAGAGCATATTTTATTCCTAATAGTGTAAGATTCCTCTTATCTATTGGTTCATTTAACAAATATTTCTTGGTATATAGTCTGTGAGGTCAGGAATTCTTTGTTATCAGATCGCCAGTGTCTAGTTTAATGTCTGGCAAATGACAAATGCTTACTGGATATTTGCTGAATGACTGAATGAATGAATGAAGAAATACTGAGACTTGCTTAAATCTTAAATAAACTTGACTATTTTTGACTACAAATGCAGTGGTAATGTTCACAGTAAATGAATTTCTGGGGACATGATGATCCAGACATGATATTTTTCCCTCTGATGGATTTTATGACTGCTCGGTGTTAGTGCTTTTATAGATGTTAAGAGTGTGAGCTCCCAAGTCAGATAGGGGTATACCCAAGTCCTGTCTCTTTCTAGCTGTATCACTGTGGGCAGGTCATTGCCCCATCTGTGAAATGAAGATAACAGTGACTTCATTCAGAGCTGATGTGAATATTAAGAGAACTGTTAGAGGCACATGCTCCAAATAGTGCATGCATTTAGTAAACAGTGAATATATCTAGCTGCTTTTGCTACTATTAATATTACTAAAAGCTTAGTATGAGCCACACTCTGGGGTATCACCTTTGCTTTCTATGAGTTGGCAGCTTAGTGAAGGAGATGAAGGGCCAGTCTTTGTTGCAGTGAGCTGGATTCTCATTGCTGTGCTTCTCACTGCAGAGTGCTGGCTCTAGGGCACACAGGCGCAGTAGTTCTGGTGCTTGGGCTTAGTTTCCTTGTGGCATATGGAATATTCCCAGACCAGGGGTTGAAACTGTGTCTTGCGCATTGCAAGGCAGATTCTTATCCACTGCACCACCAGGGAAGTCAACAGCGTAAGATTTAGGATGGAAGTTCTGACTGTTGCTAAATTTGCAGCTGTAGGTTGGGGATAGATGGATTACGAAACGAAGAGCAACCCATGCTTGTGTGCTTGCTAAGTTGCTTCAGTCATGTCTGACTCTTTGTGACCTTATGGACCGTAGTCTGCCAGGCTACTCTGTCTATGGAATTCTCCAGACAAGAATACTGGAAAGGGTTGCCATGCCCTTCTCCAGGGGATCTTTCGACCCAGGGATCGAACCTGAGTCTCCTGCAGCTCCTGCATTGCAGGTGGATTATTTACTGCTGAGCCACTGGCGAAGCTCAGATCAACTCATACTTAGTCATCTTCCACAATCCTCCTTATTGCCTACACAGATAACTGCAATATTTTCTGGTCTGTATTCTGTGACGGTTATTGCTTTGCTTTGTTTGTGATTACAATTTCCCCAAGGTGCCTGACAAATCATTAGTAGTCCCAGCCATCCTTGGAGCTTTGACAGTGATGGTATGTGACAGTGTTAATTGCTCAGTTGTGTCCAACTCTGTGACTCCATAGACTGTAGCCTGCCAGGCTCCTCTGTCCATGAGATTTCCCAGGCAAGAATACTGGAGTGGGTTGCCCTGCCCTCCTCCAGGGGATCTTCCCAACCTAGGGATGGAACCCAGGTCTCTTGCATTGCAGGTGGATTCTTTACCATCTAAGCTACCAGAGAAGCCCCTTGGAACCATTAGAATCTAGAAATCAGAATAAAGAGTCACACTCATCAAAACAAGCAACAAGCGACATTGCCCAGGGAAGGCGTTTTCATTGCTTTTCACTCTCTCCAGGTTGATGAGGAGAGCTTTCTGTGTTTTCATAATCCTTGGAACTATGCTTTATTAAGACCCTGGTAGATGTGTCAGACCAAAATTGTTTATTGAGTACCAAATAATTATTAAGCACCTTCTAGGTGCAAAGCAATGGGCAAAACTCACATTGTCCTTGCTGTCATGGGCCTACATTCTAGAAGATAGAATGCTGTAATTTGATGAAAAATGCTAAATTTTTTTTCAAGTTGTTTTTGGCATCAGATGGCATTATAGGAAAATAAAGATATTTGAATATCAGCTTCTTAGTCTCCTGACTAAGCTCCTTCTGATGTTTCTTTCCCATGTGAGACAGTATAGAGCGTGAGGATTATGTGGGTAAAAGATGACTAATGCTTAAGATTTAGTAAGTTAATCAATGTTAGCTATTTCATGTTACATGATAAATGATTTATTTTGCCCATCTTTCTTACTGACTCAGGAGGATTATTACTGCTAAATCAAGAAGATTACTATTAATATCTCTCATCCACAAGCTCCATCTGATAGCCAGGCTACCATTATTCACCAGACTTTAGCAGGAGCCTCTATTCAAATAGACTTCAACATAGTCTATCTGCATCCTTTGTCTACCCAATCTATTCTCCATCTTGCAGCCAGGATAAAGTTTGCTGCTACTAAGTCACTTCAGTCCTGTCTGACTCTGTGCGACCCCATAGACAGCAGCCCACCAGGCTCCCCTGTCCCTGGGATTCTCCAGGCAAGAACACCGGAGTGGGATGCCATTGCCTTCTCCGAGGGTAAAGTTTATGCTCTTAAATTAGTAGCTGCCGGAGAAGACAATGGCACCCCACTCCAGTACTCTTGCCTGGAAAATCCCATGGGCGGAGGAGCCTGGTAGGCTGCAGTCCATGGGTCGCTGAGAGTCGGACACGACTGAGCAACTTCACTTTCACTTTTCACTTTCATTCATTGGAGAAGGACATGGCAACCCACTCCAGTGTTCTTGCGTGGAGAATCCCAGGGACGGGGGAGCCTGGTGGGCTGCCGTCTATGGGGTCGCACAGAGTTGGACACGACTGAAGTGACTTAGCATCAGCAGTAGCAGTTGTTCCTGTAAACATTTCCATGAACTCAGTGGCTTAAAGTAATATTAAGTACATTCCTAACCTTTTGGATGTCAGAGGTCAAAAAATCGGTTTCATAAGGCTAAAATAAAGGTATTAGCAGCTCTATGCTCTTTTTGAAGTCTTTTAAGTACAGTCTGTTTACTTGCCAGGTGGCAGTCCATTTACTCTTTCAGATTCTGGGACTTTTTTTTGTTGCCTGGTTACTAAGTAGTTTCTGACTGTTTGTGACCCCATGGACTGTAGCCCACTAGGCACCTCTGTCCATAGGATTCTCCAGGTAAGAATACTGAAGTGGGTTGTCATTCCCTTATCCAGGGGATCTTCCTGACCCAGGGATCAAACCTGTGTCTCCTGCATTGGCAGGTGGATTCTTTACCACTGAACTGCCAGGGAAGCCCCTCTGGGACTTATGATCCTATGTCATAATGACTGATGCTTCTGTTCCCACACTTTGTCCCTCAACCCTTTTCTTTCTTTCCTTGTTCGATTCTTGTGGTTATATTGGACTCACCCACATAGCTCTGATGGGGCTCTCCAATTCAGGATCCTTAACTTAATTACATATGCAAAGTTCCTTTGTTAGGTAATGTTACATATACACGGTTTTGGGAGTTAGGTGATAGATGTCATTCGAGGATTATTATTTTGACTACCACGATTTCCATTTTGTCATTGAACAGTGCTTAGAACACTGGGGGAAGTGACTGTTAATTTGGGTGTGAATATCCTGCATAAAGCTTTTCTATGGATTCCTGTTACTGTTATTTTTTTAAGATTTTTTTTGTGGACCATCTTTTTAAAGTCTTCTATTGATTTTGTTACAACACTGCTTCTGTTTCACGTTTTGTTTATTTTTGTCCTCAAGGCATGTGGGATCATAGCTCCCTAACCAGGGATCGAACTTGCACCCTCTGCATTGGAACGTGGAACCTTAACCACTGGACCTCCAGGGAGGTCACCCTATCACTTTTTAAGATTGAAGACCAACATCCCTCATGTGGCCTTGGAGGATTCCGTGAGCCTGTCACTTGCCTGGGCCTTTTCATGGGTATTTCCTCTTAGCTCCTCAGGACCTTGTCTTGGCCTGTGCTTAAACCATCCCTCTCATTCTCCTTTCACATCCTTTTGTCTGTTTTCCTGCCTCTCTCCACTTGAGAAAACTCTGCTTCCTTAGGGAACATCATCTTGGCCTTCGCTACGCTGGTCAAAAATGGAATGCATGTGGTCTTGAAGTCTGGACCTTTCCTTGACGGCAGCTTAGCAGTTGTTGGTGTTCTTTGTGTCCTCTCTAAATTCTGTGAGAGCAGTAACTATTTCCATTGTGTACTCAAGGCTGATCATTTATTCAGTGCTCAAGAAGTATTTGTTAAGGGAATGGACTTAAAATGAAAGGATAGTGTGCCTGTAAAGTTTTGGTTGTGTTCATCAGTGCAGTGTTGTTGTAGCCACAGGCAGAATGGAATTCTGGGTTTCAGGGTGGGTTTGTTCAATAGCAGAAGGCAGGAGATGGTTAATTATTAAGCAAAGCGATCCAGTATTTTTCATTGTTCAACAGTTAATTTCATTATTGTCATTTTGAGACCTTTCTTCCATCTCTTAAAAGTGAGTATAAGACTTAACTGTCTGGCATGAACATGTAGGATCTCACAGGCAAAGAATGCCTTTAAATTTTACAGTGACCTTTAATCAGAGTTGATAACGGGGGCCAGAGGCAGTTTTCCTGGCTTGGGCCTGTCGGCTGTGGAACTCTGAGCGTATGATGTTGCTTTCCTCTGTTAGCACTGGTGTTCCAGAGAAGTCTACCCAGCCCCACTGCAGCCACCGCCTCTCAGGGCCATGGATGGAGAGCATTTGTGTGTCACTCGGTCTTGAAGAAAGTGTTTTAGAACAGAAAAAAACTGGTCTGTTTTGTATCTAACTCAACAGATGGATTCCTTTAATTTTATATTTCCTTAATATATGTTTTGTTTTATTTAAGGCTGATTTATACAGATTTAATTAGCTGCATTTCCCTATTTAAGCTAAAATATTTCACCTTGACGTAAGCCAAGTTTAGTTCAGTGATCCAACTTTGTTGCTGACTCGATGGACTTCTGAAAGAGACAGAGCTTCTAGAATTCAAAAGTGCTTTGAATTGTTCTCATGCAATGAAGAAAATTATTTGGAGAAAGAAAGAGCAACCTAAAAGCATAGTCTTACATTTTTTTCTTTCAATCTTATCTTTGTTTTACAATAAAGGTACATCTATGTTTCATCATAAAGGTACTTTCACACTATGTATTGAAAAACACTCCTTATATTTATGTGTTTCTATCTACAGTATGAAAAATTCAAATTCTTAACCCCTTTACTAGACCTGACCAAAATGCATGAAATTGACTTAATAACTTTGAGTTTTTAATGTCCTTATGAAGATGTGTTTGTGCTTATTGGTAACCCAGTTTTGTTACTAACTCCATTGTTTAAGAATCAACTGATACAAAAAATATGCATCCTTTCCTTGCAGAGTATCTTGGATAAAGGACATTATTGTGGCAGTAACTGGAGAGAACATGGAAACGATGAAAGGAATTATTCAGAGGTACCAGCATAAACGGATCTCACTGGTTGAAGCTGGAGTGACCCGCCACAGGTCCATTTTTAATGGTCTGAAAGCACTGGCAGAGGATCAGCCCAACTGTAGACTCTCAAAGCCAGAAGTAGTGATCATCCACGATGCTGTGAGACCGTTTGTTGAGGAAGATGTCCTCCTTAAAGTGGTCACAGCTGCTCAGGAACATGGGGTAAGTATTTGAATACTTTTGAAGATGGATAAAAGGGGCAAACACTGTAGCACACAATTGATTTGCTAGATTTTGATAGAATTGTATTTAAATGTCAAGTTAATTAAAATGCACACGATTATCTAATACATTATGCTAATTTGTTTTAGGAAGTTTATATTACTGCAGATTTTGAGACTGTTCTGGAATTTCTTTTGTTATGTAATCATTTATCATAATATAGTATGAGCTATTTGGAGAAGAATGCAATAAAGTCGTTAGAGTACAGATACGAATGAGTGGACCTTAGCTGCATATTTAGTTCCATTCTTTTACCTAAAAATGCCTAAGAAATTTTGTAAAAGTCTAGGAGTTGTAGCACGGTAAAAAAAACAACCCTAGCTCATTTCACTCAATTTTTCAGTCTGCAAAAATGGTTTATTTTCTGGCACAAACAGCCATGCAGGATTTTTACATCCCCTAAAATGAATAATCTTAGGATGACAAAATGCTGTTTTCACTTCTATTTCACCAAAAGAAACACAGGATAGCAGAAGGCCTCTTGTAATCTTTGGGACATACTTGTTTTTTTTAGACTAATAGGCTAAAATCCTATAAATAGCATAGTAGTTGCTAAACTTAAGTTGGTGGTCTAAATTTGAGACTTAGTGGAAATTTATGGCCCAGACTTGGTATAGTATAATAGAAATAGGCTGTGGAGTTGAACAGACTTAGGCCCAATTCTGTTTTTCTAATTATTAGCAGTATGGTATGTTCAACTTTCTCAACTTCTTTGAGCTCATTTTCCTTCTAAAAATATAGATGCTAACTTGTAAGGTTGCTTTTAGAATTGGAAATTTTATATATATATATATATATATATATATATAAACTGCATCAGTTCAGTTCAGTCACTCAGTCATATCTGACTCTTTGGGACCCCCTAGTAAAGTGCTCGGAGAAGGCAATGGCACCCCACTCCAGCACTCTTGCCTGGAAAACCCCATGGACTGCGGAGGCTGGAAGGCTGAAGTCCATGGGGTCACTGAGGGTTGGACGTGACTGAGCGACATCACTTTCACTTTTCACTTTCATGCATTGGAGAAGGAAATGGCAGCCCACTCCAGTGTTCTGGCCTGGAGAATCCCAGGGACGAGGAGCCTGGTGGGCTGCCGTCTAGTTGGACAGGACTGATGTGACTTAGCAGCAGCAGCAGCAGCAGCAGCAGCAGCAGCAGCAGTAAAGTGCTAAATATTTAAAGTGGTATTACTGTAATAATTACAATGTCTAAGACAATAGTTTCCTCCAAAGATCGTTGACCCAACAGACGGAGTCACTGCAGGCTTTTTTAGCCATCTGGGTGAGCAGGAAGTTATGAAATACTCAGTTGGTAAAGACAGTCTCTGATTTCTGTTTAGTTACCTATATGTATTTGGATTTTCATTTTCAGGAAATTGCTCCTTATTTCATCTCTCTCCAATATGAATTTATTTACAATTTAGATGTATATAAGAATTCCATAGGTAAAATGCAACATTTTTCTTTAGTGCAGCTTCTCGGTGTTATTTTGATGTATTCAAAATTATGTTGCAGGAACATTAGTGACCACAAGACCGTCTGAGGGCTCCTGTGTTTTCTGTGAGCTCTTGCTCTTCTCCATGCTCTTTGACTGTGGTAGAAGCAATGTGCTCAGGTACAAAGGCAACAAGGAGAAATAAAAGGACCAAAGATTTATAACTCTTAAGAATTTGAGTAAAACTTTACAAGTTTAAAAGTTCTTAGGAAAGTCTGTGTAATTTGGGCAGATGCAAAGTCTAATGCGTACCACAATACAAATAAAATTATGGCTCTTTGCTTATTTACCTTTTGGAAAAATATCACTTAAACTCACTGTGAAGATCAAACATTTGATTTTTTTGAGTATTCAGAGAATTTCTAA
Organism: Madoqua kirkii; assembly: GCA_006408675.1. Taxonomy (NCBI): domain Eukaryota; kingdom Metazoa; phylum Chordata; class Mammalia; order Artiodactyla; family Bovidae; genus Madoqua; species Madoqua kirkii. The sequence goes on from SJYC01109059.1 coordinate 23,724, forward strand.
GATTGTTTATAAAGTGATCCTTTTGGTAATGTATCTGAAAGGCAAAATATTATTTTGAGCCAATTAATGTGCTGAGAATGTCATGTAACAGGTGATTAAAAAACAGGTGATCAATAAAACATAAAAATGTGGAGCAGTTAGTGGTTTCTTGTTAGCTGCAGATTTGTTAGAATTCCTTTTAGACTCTAATTTTCTTAAGTGTGTTAATCAGAATATAACTTGTAAGATTCAATCTCATTATGCATTCTAAGTAAAGTAAATTGTATTTTAATTAAATCTGAAACTTTCTGATGACATTAAGAAGTTGGTTTAAAGCAAAATCTTTACAATGGATTTAAGAAAACTTCAGAAGTTTGGTCTCTTAAGAAATACAGTATTGTTTTTGTTGGTGTTAAGGGATACTTTTCACGAGTGTAAAATTATTTTCATAAAAATATAAGGATGTTAAGGATTTTACTGCCATCAGGAACCAGACAGATGTTACAATCCAGAGAAGAACAAATTTATGTGGAATAAAGGAATGTTGAAATGAATTCACAAATAGACAAAGCTGTATTTTGGGGGTGTGGGGTGCAGTTGAACTGGGCAAAATCTATTGGCAAGTGTATAGGCAGCAATGATTTTTGATATACTGTCAGTTACCTATAATTTATGAGAGTTGTAAAAGAGCTCAAGGGCAATCAAAAGCTAGTTTCTGCTACTCAAGAATAGTTTGCTTTAAGCAGTACAGTTGTCGACTGGGCAATTTATTTTGCTCATTGTAATTTCCTTAGAAGGTTGAGGACAGTGACCCAATAAATAGCCTCAGGAAACTGAGACATTATTTCCTGTCACCTCTCCTGCACTGTTCTAAATTCTAATAAAAACAAAACAAAACGGCAATTAATTGAGACTTAGACTTCCTTGGTGGCTCAGATGGTAAAGTGCCTGTCTACAATTCGGGAGATCTGTGTTCGATCCTTGGGTCAGGAAGATTCTTTGGAGAAGGAAATGGCAACCCACTCCAATACTCTTGCCTGGAAAATCCCATGGACGGAGGAGCTTGGTGCAGGCCACTGTCCATGGGGTTGCAAAGAGTCAGGCACGACTGAGTGACTTCACTTCACGTCACACTATTAATAGTTGAAGTTCTTGAACTGGGGAGAAGAATTGGCATCGTTTTTTAACCTGAGGTAAATTGCAGAGCCCAGTCTGAATCAAAGATTTTGCTTGGAACACCTTGACGATTGTTTGCCTGGGATTCCTTTGAACTCATTCTCTTTTGTTATTTTAAATTGTGTTTAACTGATCACCTGTTTTCTTGCCTCTTAATTTTCAAGCCCTTCCCGAAAGTCCCTTGAGATAAATCACCTCCCGAATGATTTTCTGAGGCTGTGACAGACCCTTGGTGGGTATACAGGCTTAAGATAACTCTGATGTTTTAACTTATATTACATTTTGGTTTAAAATCCGAATTAATGATGATGTATTACTTTAAGAGACTAAGATTCTCCAAATTAAGGGTGAAATTAGGTTGTCTGCGTATGGAGGCTCAGAAGTGTTACCAGGATACCAGTTCCTTTCTTTTATCTGTATATGCCGTGTTCTTGTTCTTGGGTTCCATAGAGGCAAGATGACTTAAGTAGGGCAGATGTTAATCATTTCTTTTGCTTTTCTTTTATTTTCTTTCAGTTTTTTTACTTTTGATAGTTGGTCATAAAATTCTAGGTGTATAGCTCTTTTTTTCCCTGGTACCTTGAAGATACATTATGTCATTATCTCCTGACTGTAATACACCTTTTGTGAACTCTGCTAATGAATATAATGGTATTCCTTGAAAGTAATATTCCTTTTCTGTCTGGTTGTATGTAAGAATTTTTAAGCTATTATGCAGTGTCTCTGGTATGTCAAGATACAATTTTTCTTCCCCTATGCTTTGGATTTATTGTTCTTTATGAATTTTACATTTTGTTTAAGATGAATTCTAGAAAATCCTGAGTGATTATCCTATTGAACACTGACCTTGTGCCATTTGCCACCTGACAGCTTTCCCCCTCTTTTGCTGCTTTTTCTCCTTATACATCTATATAGGATAAACCTTTTCTTGTCCTCATGTCTCAACTTGTTAATACTTTCAATTTGTTCTTGTGAGCTGCCTCCTGGGTAATTTCAGTTTTCTATTCCATTCTTTAGCTTTAATCTCTTCCTAAAGTATTTTTGCAGTTGTATTAATTGTCAATTTCTAGGAGTTCTATACATGTTTAAAATGTGATTAGTCTTTTTCTATTTTGCTTTTCAATATTTAAACATTTTATACATTGTAGATAACAACAGTAATTCTTGATAGTTTAATTCTCTTCAATTCTCTTCACTTTTATTCATGATTTGTGTCCTCTTTTGCAATTTGTATTGTGTTTGGCAGGACTCTGGACAGGAATCCTTTGGACATGGGATAAAGGTATATTTCTGAAATGTGAATTTGTGTTCCCTCTGCCAGGGATGCCAAGGATTTTTCCAATATGTAACAACTTTGGACAATTTTGGGGTTGAGATTTTGTAGACATTGTTGTTAACTGCTAATTCCCATCTGACTATTTGGCGACCCATATTGGAGTGAATTGCCATTTCCTTTCCCAGGGCATCTTCCGGATCCAGGGATTGAACCCATGTCTCCTGCATTGTGGAGAAGGCAATGGCACCCCACTCCAGTTCTCTTGCCTGGAAAATCCCAGGTATGGTGGAGCCTGGTAGGCTGCAGTCCATGGGGTCGCACAGAGTTGGACGTGACTGAAGTGACTTAGCAGCAGCAGCAGCAGCTCCTATACTGCATTGTATTGCAGGCAGATTCTTGACCACTGAGCCACCAGGGAATACTACTTTGAGGATACTACTACTACTGCTTACAAGAGACTACTCCCACACCCAGCTCGCTTGTTCCCCTGCCCCACCCTGACCCCAATCCAGGATGGACAATTTTGCTGTATTGTCTTTGCTTTGAGTACAGTCTGCTCTTTAAATGCTATCTCAAATCCTAAAAGATGATGCTGTAAAAGTGCTGCACTCAATATGCCAGCAAATTTGGAAAATTCAGCAGTGGACACAGGACTGGGAAAGGTCAGTTTTCATTCCAATCCCAAAGAAAGGCAATGCCAAAGAATGTTCAGACTATCACACAATTGCGCTCATCTCACACACTAGCAAAGTAATGCTCAGAATTCTCCAAGCCGTGAACTTTCAGATGGTCAAGGTGGATTTACAAAAGGCAGAGGAACCAGAGATCAAATTGCCATCTGTTGGATCATTGAAAAAGTAAGAGAGTTCCAGAAAAACATCTATTTCTGCATTATTGACTGTGCCAAGGCCTAATAAATGAAATTCACAGTGGTTTCTGGAATTTCCATTACTATACACTGGCACCAAACATAGAATAACAAACACATATTTTATTTGGTTTAATTCAAGAAAAGTAGGTTTGTGTTACACTTCTTCAGTACTCCAACTACAGCAGTCATACAATAGTACCAAACTTTTTTTTTCTTTTGAAAATCTTAGATAATTTCTTTTTTAATGCTGTAATTAGGAGTGGCATCCTTTTAGTAGAAAAAGCATTTTATCCAAAATTATGAATATGGAAAATGTGAATGTGGTTTTTAGCCAGGAACATGAATGATTATTCCAAAAAGAACATGAAAAGAACATTGTTATACAACATCCTAGCTGCTTTGAAAAGAAGATCTGCCAAAGAAAAAGTCAGGCTTTCAAATGATGGCTGTGGACAAAATGTACACACATTTTAAGGCTGAATCATTAAAAGAAATTGCTGTTTAAAAAGTAAGTGTCTCATTGCCTCTATTTTACTAATGGAAAGGGCCAAGTGAATGACCCAAAGTCAGAACTAGTTAGGCATCTGACTCTGGAGCCTAGCTTAGTCATTATATTCCAGTTGTCACTGAAATCTTGTGTAAGCTTGAAATCAGTGTTTAGGATCTAATAATTATATACTATCTTTTACAAATGTAATTTGGCCTTCCCTGGTTTGGGAAGATCCCTAGAGGAGGGCAAGGCAACCCACTCCAGTATTCTTGCTTGGAGAATCCTATGGACAGAGGAGCCCGGCGGGCTATAGTCCATGGGGTTGCAAAAGAGTTGGGCGTGACTGAAGCTACCTGGCAGGCACGCACAAATATAATTTACCTCACAGTGAGGAAACTACTACAGCAATGTTTTTATTTAAAACTATTTTACTTTAATATATTTTAAAATTTGAGGAAAATACAAAAAGTTCATTTTCATAGGTAATTTTGTCCTAAAAATTTTACTATATCCTGACTATGCCAAAGCCTTTGACTGTGTGGATTACAATAAACTGTGGAAAATTCTGAAAGAGATGGGAATATCAGACCACCTGACCTGCCTCTTGAGAAGCCTATATGCAGGTCAGGAAGCAACAGTTAGAACTGGACATGGAACAACAGACTGGTTCCAAATAGGAAAAGGAGTACATCAAGGCTTTATATTGTCATCCTGTTTATTTAACTTACATACAGAGTACATCATGAGAAACACTGGGCTGGAAGAAATCAAGATTCATTTCCTCATTACTTCTCATTTTTTAAAACTAATGCCTCTTTTTAACTCAAGACTCTTTGCCATCTTACTTCCTTGGCCTCTGGCTGTTATTATGTTAGTTTTAGGTCATAGTTTAAATTTCATTTCTAAAAAGGAAGTTTTAAAAATCACTTAGAAAAAGCTGTTCATGATTTCTTCATTTAAAGAATTGTAATAGGTTTTGCAAGGTCTCCATATTGCCAAAATAGGAGTCCTTTACAAGTAAGAAGTACTTGTGTATTTCTGCATGATTTGAAGTCAAGAGATGTAGTTATAAGGGGACTTTCCAGGTGGCGCTAGTGGTAAAGAACCTGCCTGCTAATTCAGGAGACACAGGAGATAACCTGAGTTCCATCTCTTGAGTTGGGAAGTTCCCCTGGAGAAGGACATGGCAACCCACTCCAGAACTCTTGCCTGGAGAATCCCATGGACAGAGGAGCCTGGCGGGCTAGAGTCCATAGGGTTGCAAAGAGTTGGACACAACTGAAGTACTTAACACGCACAAATGGATGTAGTTTTAAGGACATTGCTATAAAGGCTGTGTTAGAAGAGTAAAATAAATTGGAACACTGAAAAGTAAAGATACAGGAAGAATCATTTTTAAAAGAATTAGTTATTACGTATACTCTAAGAACTGCCAGTAAGGGTCTCATTTTCAGTTCATTGCTATCAGTACAGCAGCCCCTGAAAGACTTGCTCCTGAGGGATGGTGTTTAGTTACTAGCATATGTTTCTTTCCCAAGCCCTCTGCTTTTGCATCTCTAATGATGGTTTATCCTCCTCTCCCTAATCAACTTATAGTAACAAATTACATTTATTGCTTCTGTTGATTCATCTCCACTTTACTTCTCAGTGCTTTGCAGTCTGGCCCCTTTGTCCTCTGACTATTCTAAAATCACTGTAACTTTCCAATTCCTGATGAAATACATTTAGTCTGTTGTATAGTAAGGAGTTCAACTTTCTTTTGTCCCTGGTTCCTTGCGGGGAAAATAAATCCTTGAAATTTGTCAGGAGTCTTCGTTTTTCATGAGCCCTTTGGATCTCATCTGAGCTTTTGCTAATGAGATGAGATGACCCAGGATAGAGGCTGGTTATCAGAAAGACCCCTGGGGCTTTGAACCAGCTGGGTTTCCAGGGTGAGAGGAATACTGCTGGAGACAGAACTCATGCTCAATGGTTCAGTCAATCATACGTAGGGAGTGAAATCCCAATAAACTCTGGATACCGAAGTACAGGGAGGAGCCACTTGGTTGGTGAACAGTGATATGCTGGAAACGTGGTGCTGCCTGAGTGTACAGGGGAGAGGGCAGCACAGAAGCTCTGTGTTCCGGTCTCCCCAGGTCTCACCCATGTGTCTCTTCACTGATGTAGTCTGATTTGTATCCTTTGTCATAAAACTGTAATGGAAATCATCATAACCATATTATATTAATCTAATAAGCATTTTCCTGAGCTCTGAATAATTCTAGTGAATTACTGAACTTAATAGGAATTGTGGGAACCTCTTGGATTTGGAGTTAGTTGGTCAGAAGTGTTGGTGGCCTGGGGCACCCCACTGCTGTCTGAAGTAATGGCATTCTGGCTGTGAACCATGCATTTATGCTAATCCAGATGACTGACACGAGAGTTGAACTTCAGAGGACACAGTGTGTACAGAATGTCTTAAACTTGATAGTGTTAACTAGCTCTTCCTTGGAATTCTTGCCCCTGCCTTGGCTTCTATGTCTTTACTCTTTTCTTTC
>SJYC01109060.1:0-30000 GCA_006408675.1 Madoqua kirkii
GTTTTTGTGTATGGTGTTAGAAAGTGTTCTAGCTTCATTCTTTTACAAGTAGTTGACCAGTTTTCCCAGCACCACTTGTTAAAGAGATTGTCTTTTCTCCATTGTATATTCTTGCCTCCTTTGTTGAAGATAAGGTGTCCATAGGTGTGTGGATTTATCTCTGGGCTTTCTATTTTGTTCCATTGATCTCTGTTTCTGTCTTTGTGCCAGTACCGTGCTGTCTTGATGACTGTAGCTTGGTAGTATTGCCTGAAGTCAGGCAGGTTGAATCCTCCAATTCCATTCTTCTCAAGATTGCTTTGGCTATTTGAGGTTTTTGTATTTCCATATAAATTGTAAAATTATTTGTTCTTTCTTTTCTTGCATCTTCTTAATCCTTGTCTCCAGGCTATTTATCTGTAACTCCATTTTATTTGCAAGATTTTGGATCATTTTTGCTATCATTATTCTGGATTCTTTTTAAAGTAGACTTCCTATCTCCTCCTCTTTTGTTTGGTTTGGTGGGCGTTTTTCATATCCCTGGTGGCTCAGAGGTTAAAGCGTCTGCCTCCAATGTGGGAGACCCGGGTTCGATCCCTGGGTCGGGAAGATCCCCTGAAGAAGGAAATGGCAATCCACTCCAGTATTCTTGCCTGGAGAATCCCATGGACGGAGAAGCCTACTAGGTTACAGTCCACGGGGTCACAAAGAGTTGGACACAACTGAGTGACATCACCTCTTCACCTATCGTATTCCTTTAACTGCTGAGTATTTCTCTGCCTCTTCTTCTTATTTAGATTGCTGTGTTTGGGGTGGCCTTTCTGTATGCTGGCAGTTTGTGGTTCCTCTTTATTGTGGAGCTTTCTCCCTGTGGGTGGGGTTGGACGAGTGGCTTGTCAAGGTTTCCTAGTTAGGGAAGCTTGCGTTGGTGTTCTGGTGGGTGGGGCTGGGTTTCTTCTCTCTGGAGTGCAATGAAGTGTCCAGTAGTGACTTTTGAGACGTCTGTGGGTTTGGTGTGACTTTGAGCAGCCAGTATATTAAAGCTCAGGGCTGTGTTCCTGCACTGTTGGATAATTTGTGTGGTATGTCTTGCTCTGGAATTTGTTGGCTCTTGGGTGGAGCCTGGTTTCTGGGTAGGTATTAGACTTTTGGATGAGCTCTTATCAATTAATATTCCCTGGAGTCGGGAGTTCTCTGGTGTTCTCAGGTTTTTGACATAAGCCTCCTGCCTCTGGTTTTCAGTCTTATTCTTATAGTAGCCTCAAGACTTTGCCATCCATAAAGCACCAGTGATAAAACATCTAGGTTAATGGAGAAGAGATTCTCCGCATTGAGGGATACCAGAAGGGTTCGCTGAGTTACATGGAGAAGAGAAGAGGGAGGAGGGAAACAGAGGTGACCAGGAGGAGAAGAGGGGGAATCAAAGAGGAGAGAGCAGTCTAGCCAGTAATCAAATCCCTATGTGCTGGAACAGCCTGGAACACCCAGAGAGGTTCATGGAGTTACACAGAGAGGAGAAGAGGGAGGCAGGAGATAGAGGTGACCAGGAAGAGAAGAGGGGGGTGTCAAAAGGAGAGAGACATATCTAGCCAGTAATCAGTTCCGTAAGTGTTCTCCACAGCCTAGAATACCCAAAGAGATTCACGGAGTTGGGTAGAGAAGGGAAGGGCGAGGGAGGACATAGAGGTGACCTAGGGGAGAAAAAAGAGAGTCAAAAGTGGGAGAAGGCAATCAAGCTAGTAATCACACTCCTAAGTAAAAATGGGTACTGAAGATTGCCTTCTTAAAGGTACAGAATTGGTAACAAAATACCAAAAAGCAAAGATTAAAAATCTAGAGGTTAGACTCTCAAAAATACAATATTAAAAGAAACTCAAAATCAAAAATATTATAAAAAATATATATGAAATTTGCTTTAAAAATAAGATCTTTTGTTTTATTGTAAGGTAATAGTAGGTTATAAAAATGAAAATTAAAGGTATAATAGAGGACTTAAAAATTAAGAAAACAACTAAAAAATTTAAAAAATGATAATAGTAAAAATATATCTAGGAATTTTTCTGGAGCTGTTGCGGGCAGTGTGGGGGTCAGTCCAGTTTCAGTTAGTTCCTTGCTCCAGCTTGTACTTCTCAAGATCTATAGGCCCCTTCCAGTGTAGTCGGTGCTAACTGCAGGGTTTTAGTCTGTTACACCTGTCACTTCCAAAGAGGTTCCCTCTCTTTATTGTGGCTTCTTCTGTTTGCAAGTCTCTTCGGTGTCTAATTTCCGCCCTGAAACAAGGGGGCAGAGGTGGTCACTTCTTTAGGCTCACTTGTTCAGCTGTGCTGTGGGGAGGGAGAAGCACTGCAAGCGAATAGCACTGGCGAGTGGGGAGCGCTCGCAGTGTCCACGCCACACTGAGTTTGCCCCTGCTCGAGGTGGGTGTGCTCTCCCAGTCTGCACTGCTCAGGCTCCCCGTTGCTCTGCGGGGGAACTGTCTAAAGTGGGCCTGGGTTGCGTGCACTTCCCAGGTCTTCTCAGGTACTCCATACAGGCACAGACTCGGCTGGGCCTTGTTTTGTACCCTTCCGGGTCTGAGCAGCTCAGGTGCTCAGGTGCTTGGCGAGTGCACTCTCCCTAGGTGCGGTGCTTCTTATCGCCTTCCCCATCCCACCGCTCAGTTTCCTGGGTGCGCAGCAGGAGTAACATCTCCGGTGTGCCATGTGTCTCCTCTGGGGAGCTGATTTCTGGCTGTGACCCTCCTGGTGGATGTCAACTGTCCAGGACCCCAGGAAGACTTGGTTAGCAGCTGGGAGCCTACTCACAGTTTGATGGAGGATGCCGTCTCTGGGGCCGAGTTTGCCTCTTGCCTTCCAGCTCTGGCTGACGCCCGCCTGCCCGTCTCTGGCAGGAGATGGGCTGGTCCGCAGCTGGCCAGCTCTCCTCTGGGATTTTCCTTTGTTCTGTGAGCGGCCTGGTAGTGCCTTACCTTAAGGCCTTTCACAGGAAAGTTCTCTCTTTCTCTTTTTTTTTTTCCTCTCTCTCTGGCTATCCCACAGTTTAAGGCTATCTCACCTTAGCTCCCTCAGATTGCCCTCAGGGCATTCAGGCATATTTTATATTTTCTCCTACTCAGAGACAATGAGCTGCCTTTCTGGGTGCCTGGTGTCCTCTGCCAGCATTCAGAAGTTGTTTCGTAGAGTTTGCTCAGCGTTCAAATGTTCTTTCGATGAATTTGTTGGGGAGAAAGCGGTCTCCCCGTCCTATTCCTCCGCCATCCTAGGAGCCCCTCTGAGACTCTTATTTTGATGGGCACACACATCTGTATGCACTTGTTTTAACTCCCACAGAAACATTGGCCCAAATCTCTCTTATTCTTGGGCTTCTTGATTCTGAATTCCAGACCTGCCCTGTTCAACTGGATAGAACCACTTAAATTTGTCTTTTTCAGTGTCTCTGGAATCATTGCAGATTGGCATTCACTAATCCTCACTGATTCCTTTCATTGGATTTTATCCATAGGTAAGAGGGAGCCACTGGGTTTTGAGCAGGGTATGATAAGACTTGAATTCTACAAGGATGACTGTCTGCCTGGTTTGGTAGGTTGACTAAAGGAAGAGTTGAAGGGAACTGAAATTAGTTTGGGATCTACAGTAAGGATGCAGCTGAATGATGACGAAGTCTATTAAAGCCAAATGAAATGGATAGGGAAGTAGATAGTGCTAAGATGTTCAGGGAACTGGACTGACTGGACTTGACTCGCAGTATGGTATGTAAGCCACAGGAAATAAGGGATATAATTTGTGTGCTTTTAATTTTTCTCTTCCCTGGCAGTAGGCGTCATCGCTTCTCTTGAAATCCCCGTGTTCCTGCTCTCCCCCATCCTTGCCTCCAAGTTTCTGTGAAATTAGGGTTTTGGCACTGAGTTTTTGCTTGCCACATCTCTGCAGACCTATTTATGGAAAGAGTGTTAACCTAAGGGGTATGACTGCCTGGGACCTTTTCCGACCTGGTTTATGGTTTATCTTTTCTCATAAAACAAGGTCTCCTATACTTCCGTATTGGATTTTGCAATATGTAAAACAAGGACTTTTGTGTCTGAAACCAGGCTCCAGGACATATTTGAATATTAACCAGGCACAAGGTTTCTTAGAGTTAGCATGATAGACATTTTGAGTAAGATAATTCTTTATTTTTTGAAGTCCATGTGCTGTAGGATAGTTAGTGGCATTAATTTTTGTTAGAAAAATGTTAATCTGAAGAGAAACAGTGGAATTTAAATAATGAGAAACTTTGGCATGGGTTGTATGTGGAATCTCTTAGAACTATGCAGCATGATTAGCTGCATAGCTGATGTTCATATGATGAACAGCACTTTGGAAATTCTGCTGAAGTTAATATGTATGTATATTGAGAATACACTTTAACTACCCAGTTTTATAATTTTATGCAATGTGTTCTGGACTGTTGTATTTAATTTTTGTTTTATATTGGAGTATAGTTGATTTACAGTGTTGTGGTAATATGTTAATCTGAAGAGAAACAGTGGAATTTAAATAATGAGAAACTTTGGCATGGGTTGTATGTGGAATCTCTTAGAACTATGCAGCATGATTAGCTGCATAGCTGATGTTGCTCATATGATGAACAGCACTTTGGAAATTCTGCTGAAGTTAATATATATGTATATTGAGAATATACTAACTACCCAGTTTTATAATTTTATGCAATGTGTTCTGGACTGTTGTATTTAATTTTTGTTTTATATTGGAGTATAGTTGATTTACAGTGTTGTGGTAATTTCAGGCATATAGCAAAGTGATTCAGTTATACATATATTATTATTCACATTCTTTTCCCATATAGGTTATTACAGAGTATTGAGTAGAATTCCCTGTGCTATACATAGGTCCTTTGCTGATTGTTTTATATATCATAGTGTGTATATGTTTATCCCAGCCTCCTAATTTATCCCTCCCCTACCACCTTTTCCCTTTTGGAACCATAAGTTTGTTTTCAAAGTCTGTGTGCTTTTTTTGTAAATAAGTTCATTTGTATTATTTTTTAGAATCCACATATAAATGTTATCGTATGATATTTTTCTTTCTCTGACTTATTTAGTATGATCATCTCAAGGTTCATCCAAGTTGCTGCAAATGGCATTATTTCATTATTTCTTATGGCTGACTTGTTTTCCATTGTATATATATTCCACATTGTCTTTATCCATTTATCTGTCCATGGACATTCACAGTCCCTTCCGTAGTTCTTGCCTGGAGAATCCCAGGGACGGGGGAGCCTGCTGGGCTGCCGTCTATGGAGTTGCACAGAGTCGGACACGAGTGTAGCGACTTAGCAGCAGGAATTAAACTTTAGTGGATATCCAAGTATATCTCTGAACACATTAAGTTTTACACAAATTGCATTACTCCAATTTTCCGGAATCAAAGTTTAGTATACAATCTTCTAAGTCACTTCAGTCATGTCTGACTCTCTGCAGCCCCATAGACGGCAGCCCACTAGGCTCCTCTTTCCCTGGGATTCTCTGGGCAAGAATACTGGAGTGGGTTGACATTTCCTTCTCCAATGCAGAAAAGTGAAAGTGAAGTCACTCAGTCGTGTCCAACCCTCAGCGAGTGCAGCAGGAATTAAACTTTAGTGGATATCCAAGTATATCTCTGAACACATTAAGTTTTACACAAATTGCATTACTCCAATTTTCCGGAATCAAAGTTTAGTATACAATCTTCTAAGTCACTTCAGTCATGTCTGACTCTCTGCAGCCCCATAGACGGCAGCCCACTAGGCTCCTCTTTCCCTGGGATTCTCTGGGCAAGAATACTGGAGTGGGTTGACATTTCCTTCTCCAATGCAGAAAAGTGAAAGTGAAGTCACTCAGTCGTGTCCAACCCTCAGCGAGCCCATGGATTGCAGCCCACCAGGCTCCTCCGTCCATGGGATTTTCCAGGCAAGAGTACTGGAGTGGGTTGCCATTGCCTTCTTTGGGGGCTCCTTATTCCTTTTTGTTGCATATTCAAGTTTAGGGATACTTTGTAGTGATAGGACAATTTGTACAGATTCTATACTGAATAAACGATAGATTCTTTCTTTGTAAAAGGATATTGGAGATATTCTATAAAAATGTTAAATAGTAAAAAAAAATTTCATAACTTACAGTGATCAGCTTTGAAGATGTTATTCTGTAAACATTTATTAAGTAGTCTCTGAATAAAGACAACTCAGCTAACTGCAATGGTAATTACCTCGTCAGGGTTTCTGTTGTAGAGTGTCATAATTAGCTTGAATGCAGATGCCTGAGGAGGAATGCATGTTAGTACCTGCTGTGTGGATGGATGATAAGCATTGTTCAATTTTGCTTTTAAAAGTAAGCTGTAGAGGTGGGGTTCATTATTCCGTATTGAATGATTTGTATCTATGATGATTTCCAGGCATTGACATGTGGAAATATTTGATAGATTAGCCTGAGAGGCAAGTAATCACTGTGGGGCTGAGCTGTTAAGCTTCCATTCAGAGCTTATTAGGCTAATTCCCACGGAGACAGTATGTTTGATAACTTGGCAATTATGTTTCATAACACACTTTTCCGCTGTATTTTAAAGGCAACCGACTTTGCCCATACTCAACAGAGAGGTTATTTTCACTTGTTACCCTTTGGGCGGGCCTTTTGTTTAGTGGGACTTAGGAAGCTGGTGGCCACCTTGTGCTTTCAATTGTCTTTATGTTGTGTTACTTTCTAACTGATGTTCTGGCTCCCATAGAAAACAACCTAGTAATTTCTGGAACACACCAGTCCTACCATAATGTCATCTAAGTTCTGAATGATCTCTGCGCTTAGTGTTAGTTTTCAGTAATCAAAATGAGGGTCCATAGATACACATCTTAGATATCCTCTGTTCAAAAATACTTAAAACAGGCAAAGAACTTCAGACACCTGGAGATACACCACATGGTGTAATAAATATAACACAACTAGTTACTCTGTCCCTGCCTTGATTGTGCTTACTTCTCCCAGACAGATAAACGTTATCTTGAAGTTTGTTTTCTTGCCCTTTTGTTCAATTTTGTAGCATGTATCCCTAAAGAACATACTAGTTAAGTTTTGTTTTCTTGTTGAGGTATAATTTACACATTCATCAGGTTTTTAACTGTTTCACATATATTTTGATGGCATGTTATTTGCACAGTATGCTGGCGGAAACCTGTTCATGTGACTGTGCAGCTATAATGCGTTCACGATCACTGCCTTGTGTGTGGGATCTGGGAGAGTGAACATGATGCCGTGGATTCAGATTGTGGCAGTAGAAGCTGAAAAGGTGGGCAGATTTGTGATACTTGAAACTGATGTTGTGCTGATGGATTCATGATGAAATGTCAGACAGCAGAAAAAACAATGACCTTCAAGGTTTTTGGTAAGAATAACTAGAAGAATAGATGTGTATGTAGATGGGAAAGTGTGTTGAGGAGCCAGTTTGGGGTGTGTGGTATGGGTAAAACCAGAACTTTGATTTTATAGTCCAGATGTATATTTTGAAATGAACAGAGATGTTAAGTAGGTATTTGAATGTACAAGTCCAGATTTAAAGAGAACTTTCTGGTTTGGGTGTATAGACTTACATGGTCTAGTGTAAGATGGTATTGCTACTTGAAGCTACAGGGTTGAGGAGGTCACCTATGGATTGAATATAGCTAGGGGAGTCTGAGGTCTGAGCTCTGGAAGTACTCTCCACTTAGAAGGAGGATTTAAGGATCTAGTATTTCAAATGTGGAAAGATGAGAGGGTTTCCTTGGTGATAATGGTTTCTGAAAACCAAGTGAACAGACATTCTCAAGAAGGTAAAGAGCAATGTGGAGGTTCATTGTGAGCTTGAAAAATTTATTTTGTGGAGTTGTGGAGATAAAATCCTAATAAAAGTAACATGCATGGGAGGAGAGAGAAATACAGATAAGGAGTAGTACAGTACAGACAATTGTTTGAAAGAATTTTGCTTTAAACTGGTGTGGAGAAATTCGATAATAGCTGGCAGATGTATGATCGATGGAAGACTGATTTAATGATGGGAAGTGTCACAAATGGTTTGTATTCTAAGCAATTTGTTTCTAAAAATGAAGACAACTTAATAAAAGAATAAAAATTGAGGCAGGACAAACTATTGTATGAAGATCTACATGGGAAGGAACGGATGCCTGTAAATATGTGGAGATGTTGGCCTTTTGATAAGAGGTAGGAAATTTTTTGTAGTTCTTAGCATGTTTTGCACATACTGACTATATCTAAATATATTATACTTTTGTTAAATATTCTTTAAGTGTTCCTAAGTGTTCTTATTGAAGATACTGTAAATGAATTACTTTTGGATTGTTCATTGTTTATATTTAGAAATACAGTTTTATGTATTAATCTTGTCCTCTGCATTCTTGCTGAACTAGTTTATTTGTTCTGATACTTTTTTAATGGATGCATTAGAATTCTCTGTATACAAGATTAGGTCATCTGCAGATGAAGGCAGTTTTAGTTTTCTTGGATGCCTGTATTAGATTTTCCTGCATAACTGCCCTGACCAGAACTTCCAGTACTTTTATTGAAAGTGGCAACAGTGGACATCCTTGTTCCTGATGTTGAAGGAAAAACATTGAGTCATCACTCCATTAAGTATGATGTCAGCTGTGGCCGTTTTGTAGATGCCCTTGATCAGATGGAGCAAGTTCTCTGCTGTTAGTTTGTTGCATGGCTATTTTCATGAAGGAGTGTTGGATATTGTCAGATACTTTTTCTAAGTCTATTGAGTTGTTTGTGTCTTTTTGTTCTTTATTCTATTAACATGGTCTATTACAGTGATCATTTTTTGGTATGTTTAATATTAATTTCTTGGGATAAATCCCACTTGGTCATGGTACACAATACTACTTGTTGCCAAGTTTGGTTTGTTATCTTGACTTTTGTGGGTGGTTTTTTTTTTTTGGTACTTTTGTGGAATATTTATCTGTAGTTAGGTTTTTTGGTGATGTCTCTGGTTTTGGTAATACTTATCTTAAAGAATGTGTTGGAAAGTGTTCTTCTTTTTTGCCTTTTGGGATAGTGTGAGGAAATAGTGTTTACAGTTTTTTTTTTTTTTTCCTTAATTATAAATAACCAGTGAAGCCATCTGGGCCTGGGCTTTCTTTGTGGGAAATTAAAAAATGCCTAATTTTATTAAAAGTCTATTCAAACTTTTTATCTCTGATGTAATTTTGGTTGTGTCTTTGTGGAACATTGTAACTGGATCTGTCAGCTAATGTGTTAAATGAACTTGCAGCTTTCTTACTCCTTATCTCTACAAGGTTAGGGGAAATGTCAGCACTTTCACTCCTGATACTACCAATTTGAGTTTTGCAAACCTTTAGCTAAACTAGAAAAAAGTGGTTAAATCTTTTCAAAGAACCAACTTTTGGTTTTGTTTTTTCCTTTTCCTATTTCCTGCTTTTATGTTCACTATGCTTCCGTTAACTTTAGTCTTTCTCTTTTTCCAGTATCTTGAGGTGGAAGGTTAGGATTTTGATTCTGAACCTGTCTTCTTTATATGGAAAATCCCAGCTGTAAATACTTTAGCTGACATATCATTTTCACAATGACGACTTCTCTATTCATTTAGTAGCCTGTTGTTCAGTGGCTGGGTTCTTGATTCCCATATTACGTTTTGGTTCTCTAAAACAGTTTTTCACATATACATACAGCATACTGGGTTCAGATATGCAACATACTGTTTCAACATTTGTATACATTGAGAAATTACCATAATAAGTCAGTATGTATCACCGTACATAGTTACAGAATTTCTTCTGAAGAGACTTCATGATCTATTCTTTTAGCAACTTTAAAATATGCATTATAGTATTAGCTGTAGTACATCCCCATGGCCTGTTTCGTACCTGGAAGTTTGTACCTTTGACTTCCTTCACACCTTTTGCTCCCTCCCCACCAACAGCTTGTTCTCTGTACTGATGAGCTATTTTTGTTTTTTGTTTTGGTTAGGCTCCACATAGTGGGATCATACAGTATTTGTCTTTCTGTCTGATTTATTTCACTTAGCGTAATGCCCTTGAGTTCTTCATATGTCATTGAAAATGGCAGAATTTCATTCTTTTTATGGTTGATTAATATTCCATTGTATGTATTCTACATTTTCTTTATCTTTTCATTCATGGTGGCCATTTACATTTTCATGTCTTGGCTATTCTAAGTAATGCTATGAACAAAGCAGTGGGTATCTTTGAGTTTGTGTTTTTATTTGCTCCAGATAAATGACCGGATGCCATGATCTTCATTTTTTTGAATGTTGAGCTTTAAGCTGGCTTTTTCACTCTCCTCTTTCACTTTCATCAAGTCTCTTTAGTTCCTCTTCACCTTCTGTGATAAGGGTGATATCATCTGTATATCTGAGGCTATTGATATTTCTCCCTGCAGTCTTGATTCTAGCTTGTGCTTTATCCAGCCTGGCATTTTGCATGATGTACTCTACATACAAGTTAAATAAACAGGGTGAGAATATACAGCTTTGATGTACTCCTTTCCCGATTTAGAACCAGCCTGTTGTTCCATGTCTAATTCTAACTGTTGCTTCTTGACCTGCATACAAATTTCTCAGGAGGCAGGTCAGGTGTTCTGGAATTCCCATCTCTTTTAGAATTTTCCACAGTTTGTTGTGATCTACACAATCAAAGGCTTTGACATAGCCAATAAAACAGAACTAGATGTTTTTCTGGAACTCTCTTGCTTTTTTGATGATCCAATGGATGTTGGCAATTTAATCTCTGGTTCCTCTGCCCTTTGTAAATCCATCTTAACCATCTGGAAGTTCATGGTTCACATACTGTTGAAGCCTAGTTTGGAGAATTTTGAGCATTACTTTGCTAGTGAGTAAGATGAGTGCAATTGTGCAGTAGTTTGAACATTCGTTGGCATTGCCTTTCTTTGGGATTGAAATGGAAACTGACCTTTTCCAGTCCTGTTTCCACTGCTGAGTTAAATGTGCTGGCATATTGAGTGCAGGACTTTCACAGCATCATCTTTTAGGGTTTGAAATACCTCAACTGGAATTCCATCACCTCCCCTAGCTTTGTTCATAGTGAAGCTTCCTAAGGCCCACTTGACTTCCAGGATGTCTGGCTCTAGGTGAATGATCACACCCTTTTGGTTATCTTGGTCATGAACATCTTTATTGTACAGTTCTTCTGTGGACTTTTGCCACCTCTTCTTAATATCTTCTGCTTCTGTTAGGTCCATACCATTTCTGTCCTTAATTGTCCATCTTTGCTTGAAATGTTCCCTTTGTATCTCTGATGTTCTTGGTGAGATCTCTGGTCTTTCCCATTTTGTTGTTTCCCTCTATTTCTTTGCATTGATGGCTGAGGAAGGCTTTCATCTCTCTCCTTGCTATTCTTTGGAACTCTACATTCAAATGGGTATATTTTTCCTTTTCTCCTTTGCCTTTCTCTTTTCTTTTCTCAGCTATTTGTAAGGCCTCCTCAGACAACCATTTGGCTGCATAACTGTTTTCTAATTTCACTATTAAGGTTGGAGAACATATTTAATATGACTCTAATTTTTAAAAATTTATTGTCATTTTTATGGCTGAGTATTTGGTCTGATCTGGAGAATTCTCCATGTACACTTTAGAAGAACATACTCTTATTGGTGGAGTATTTGGTACATTAGATATAGCTGGTTTATAGTGCTTTTCAAGTCTTATTTCCATAATGCCTCTTTATTGAAAGTAGGATGTTGATGTCTCCAATGGTTGGATTGGTTGGATTATTTATTTCTCTTTTAAGTCCTACCAATTTTTGCTTATGTATTTGGGGATCTGTTAGATGAATTTTTATATTTTGTTGAATTGCCCTGTTTTTTTAATTACAAAAGGATTTTATCTCTTTTTTTTTTCTGATATAGCTACTTCAGCTTTCTTATGGTTACTATTAGCTCAATATATATCCTTTTCATCCTTCTGCATTCAGTGTATTTTGATCTTTGAGTCTCAAATTTTTGTTTCCTATACATAGCATATGGTTGAGTTTTTAGTCCAGTTTAATGGTATGACTTTAGATTGTTTAATCCACTTAAAATTAATGTTATTGATATTTTTGAGTTTACATTGGCCAGTTTATTTTCTATTTCTTGTGTGTCTTTCATTACTGCTTTCTTTAATATTAAAAGAATATTTTCTATTGGAACATTAATTTGCTTATTTTTTCATTTCAACTTTTATTTTCTTAGTGACTGTTCCATGGCTTATAGTATATATCTTAACATAATCCAGATATATGCTAACTAAAATCTAGGAAGATACAGGAATGTTACCTTTAAATAGCTCTATTCTCTCTTCCCCCTTTTTGTGCTATTTAGTGTTAGACGCATATATGTTAGAAACCCAGTAATCCACTGTTGTTATCACCTCTTTTTATTTTATAACAGTTACAGAAGCTGAGAAGAAAGGTGAGCTATATTAATAAGGAGTGGCATCACCTGGGAAGCCCAATGTCATATTAACCTTCTTGTTTTCTATTTTCAGTTTTCATTTGTTACTGTGGATTCAAGGTACCATTATTTTCTCTTATAATACACTTTTACTAATCTTTTATGCTGTTTTTGTCAAATACATGTTTCAATGTTATAGGTTGATCAATTACTTATATATTTTATTCAGTTTATTTTTAAACCTCATAAGACGGAGAAGGCAATGGCAACCCACTCTAGTACTCTCGCCTGGAAAATCCCATATATAGAGGAGCCTGGTAGGCTACAGTCCATGGGGTCACGAGGTCAGGTATGGCTGAGCGACTTCACTTTCACTTTCATGCATTGGAGAAGGGAATGGCACCCACTCCAGTGTTCTTGCCTGGAGAATCCCAGGGATGGGGGAGCCTGGTCGTCTGCTGTCTATGGGATCACACAGAGTTGGACACAGAAGCAACTTAGCAGCAAGACAGGAGAAATAGGCATTTATACTCTTTCTTTCTTTCTTTCTTTTTTAATGGTGGTCTTTTTTCATGTGGATTTGAATTACTGTCTACACTTGGCTTTCTTTCAGCTTGAAGTTTGTAGGGTGAATCGGCTAGACATGAAACCTGCTCGTTTGCTCTGAGAAGTTATTTTGATCTGATTTTTGTAAATGCTCATTTTGCTGGACTTCACGTTTAACAGGTTTTTATTTTGAGCAGTTATTATATCACCTATCTGCCTTCTGGCTTCCATTGTTTCTGATTAGAATCTTATCGGTGTTCTCTTGTTAATGATAAAACATTTTTCTCTGGTTGCTTTCAACATTTTTTCTTGTAATTTTAGCTTTTTTATTTTTTACTATGATGTGTCTGGATATAAATTTGTGTGTATTCTGCTTTGAATATATTGAGTTCCTCGAGTGTGGAGATTGTTTTCCTTGGGAAATTTTCAATCATAATTTCTTTGAATATTTTTTCTGCTACTTTCTTGCCTTTATTCTCCTTCTGGTACTCCTATTACAGAACAGTCTGTAATGATGTCCTGCATGTCTCGGTGAATCTGTTCATTTTCCTTTGTAGAATCTATTGATCTAACTTTAAATTCAGTTATTTTCCAGTTCAAATCTATTATTGAACCTCTCTAGTGAATTTTCATTATAGTTACGTTTAATTCTAATATTGCTACTCAGTTTTTAAAATATCTGTTCTTCATATTGATGATATTGGTGGTCATCATACTTTGTTTACACAGGTATCCTTTTGTTTTTTGAACATGTTTGTAGTACCTGATTTGACGTCTTACCTGCTTAAGTGTGATATCTGATCCTCTCACAGGCAGTTTCTGTTCCTAGATTTTTTTTTCTTTGTGTAGATTTACCTTCCTGTTTGGATGCATGTTTTTCCATTTTTTTTAATTGTTGAAAAATGCAGATTTTAGAAAGTGTATTTTGTCTGTCTCTGTACAGCTTATTTTCTTGGCTCCTAAGATAAACCAGAAAAGTCACAGTCTTGTTCCTGTGCAGGGTGAAACCTCTGAAGTCACTTCAAAGGGTGGAGTTCTAGATGTGTGTTTAGTCATCAGAGAATGATAGTGGTTTTAGCAGTCTGATCTCTTTGTTATACTGCCTGCCTCTGACACCCAACTGACAAGTTCCATTCATTGCCTGCTAACTGTTTTACTTTGGACCAATGCCTAGTACATAGAGTACCCTATGGTTTCATCCAATTAAATTCTGGCCCCTTGGCAGGGGTAGTTTGTGAAGCCAGTATTTGAGGTTTGCTCTCACTCTAGGGATTGGTGGGAGATTCTTGTTAGCTGTTTCTTATTCTGGTTGTCTTTGATAAACTAGCTTGCCTATGGTTCAGCTTTCTGCTCTCATGAAGCGATCACCTGCCTCTTAATTGCTTACCCTGCTGATCTCTATTTGAGAGTGTGCTTATCCTTAAACTTTCTCACACTCACTTCCAATTAAGTGAATTCCCTTGGGGCGAGCTTCATAGTCGTCTGTTACTAGAGCTTGTCTTTCTCCCTGTGAAAAGTCACCATGCCTGTGTTTCGGGGCCATCGGTAGGCATGCTTTTTGAGCGACACCACTTCTTCATGAGTAAGGTGCTGCCTGGAGGCAATAGACTCCTCTCCTTTTTGCCTTTTCCAGCACAGAACCTCTGCCCTCTGTGTGAACTGGGCCAAGGGTGATGAGGGCCCCAGTGTTCTCTGCCTACCATGCAAGGGGTTGGTCCTCATTTCTTTCTCCCTGTGAAAAGTCACCATGCCTGTGTTTCGGGGCCATCGGTAGGCATGCTTTTTGAGCGACACCACTTCTTCATGAGTAAGGTGCTGCCTGGAGGCAATAGACTCCTCTCCTTTTTGCCTTTTCCAGCACAGAACCTCTGCCCTCTGTGTGAACTGGGCCAAGGGTGATGAGGGCCCCAGTGTTCTCTGCCTACCATGCAAGGGGTTGGTCCTCATTCTGTGGGTGGAGGCTGTTGGAGACTCTCTGGGAGAAGGACTCCCTTACCACCTCTTGGCCACATTTGTCTGTAATTGAGCCTTTGTGTCTGGAGTTGAGTGGGCTGGGCAGTGCTGCTCTCTGCCCCTCCCCCTGGGAGCCGGGGGTCCAGGGAGGCCTATCTTCTTGGTCACACCTACTCTGAGTGGAACTTTAGTCACACTGAGCTGGGTGTTGTGGAATGAAGGAAAAAACGGATGATGGTTCTAGTACCACAGGCTTCATTCTTTCCAAGATTTAAGAGAGATTCTTAAATGTTAATTTGTTGCATGCCCTTAGGATAGTTTTCAAAGACTTTAAATGGTTGTTTTTGAAAAATGCTTTTCTTTAGTTAGAGTTGTTTTGCTGGGAAGAGACTCTGCACAGCTCTTGGTGACATTTTGTGTATCTCATGTTCTTTTAATGTTATGTCATAGTCTGGCATAGAGTGAACTATAAGTAGTTGAAATAGAACTATGTTTTTTTCCTTAAAAGCACTATGTACATGTGTGCATTCCTTTCCTGTCTTGTCTTCCAAAACCTCTGCTAGTAGGTGCTAGCTTGACAAGTTGGGTTTGCTCTTTTTTTTTTTTTTTTAAATTTTGTTGGAGTATAGTTGATTTATAACGTTACATTAGTTTCAGGAGTACATCAAAGTGAATCAGACACATATATATATATGTATGTATCTTCACTCTGTTTTAGACTCTTTTCCCATAGAAGTCATGACGGTATTGAATAGAGTTCTCTATGCTGCCTGTGCTATATAGTAGGTCCTTATTATCTACTTCATATAGTGTGTATATGTTAATTCCAACTTCCCAATTTATCCCTCCCCTCCTACCTTACACCCTTGTAACCATAAATTTGTTTTCTACATCTGTAACTCTTTCTGTTTTGTAGATAAATTCATTTGTACCCTTTTTTTAGATCGCACATATAAGCGATATCATGTCATATTTGTTTTTCTCTGTCTGACTTCACTCAGTATGACACTCTCTAGGTCCATCCATGTTGCTGCAAATGGCATTCTTTCTTTCTTTTTTTCATGGCTGAGTAATATGTCATTGTATATGTGTTCCACATCTTCTTTGCCTGTTCCTCTGTTGATGGACATTTCTGTTGCTTCTTGTCCTGGCTGTTGTGAATAGTGCTTCAGTGGACATTGGAGTGCATGTACCTTCTTGAATTATAGTTTTCTCTGGATATATGCTCAGAAGTGGGATTGCTAGATCAGCTAGTCTGTGTCAAAGGAGGCAAGAATATATGCTGGAGAAAATACAGTGTCTTTGAGTGGTGCTGGGAAAACTGGACAGCCACACGTAAAAGTATGAAATTAGAACACTCCCTAACACCATACACAAAAATAAACTCAAAATGGATTAAAGGCTGGGTATTATATAATTCTTAGAGAAAAACGTAGGCAGAACACTCTGACATAAATCACAGCAAGATCTTTTTGGTTCCACCTCCTAGAATAATAAAAGTAAAACCAAAAATAAACAAATGGGACCTAATAAAACTTAAAAGCTTTTTGTGCAACAAAAGAAATCGTAAACAAAATGAAGAGACAGCCCTCAGAATAGGAGAAAATACTTGCAAATGAAGCAACTGACAAGGGATTGATCTCTAGAATACACAAATAGCTCACACAAATAGCTCAATATTAAAAGAAAAAGATATCTCCAGAGAAGATATACAGATGGCTAAAAAGCTCATCTTTTCAAGGTGCTCAACATCACTAATTATTAAGGAAATGCAAATCAAAACTGCAATGAGGTATTACCTCTCACTGGTCAGGATGGCCATCATCAAAACGTCCGCACATTGTGAATGCTGGAGAGGATATGGAGAGAAAGTAGCCCTCCTCCGCTGCTGGTGGTAATGCAGACTGGCACAGCCACTATGGAGAGCTGCATGAAGGATCCTTAAAAACCGAAAATAGAGCTACCAAGTGGGCTTTCTCTTTACCTGTCTTTCATCCACTTGGACAGAATCCCTCCCTATCAGCCTTGGCTCTCTCTTCACTTTTGCTTTCATGCCTAAGCTCCAAATCTCTGCTTGAGTCATTGGAAATGGTGACACAGTTTGTACACTGTCTGCTTGGCTCACACATTAGCTTTGATTTTCAGCCAGTCCCTTGGCTTTTGTAAACTAGTTTGTGGACAGTCTATCTTTCTCAGATGTGGTCTCCTGGAGACCAGATTCTTCTTAGGTGTTAATGTTATATGCTGTATTTATATGAAAGATAAGACATTTTACAGTTAATCTAAGACAGTTGGGTTAATTATCCTAACTGGGAACTTCATTTTAAGGCCACTTCACCAAGGTAGCTGTATGGTATTGACCTTCAAGACTCTGTTACAGTGTAACATTATTAAAGGTAAAGGGAAAAACTGTCAGATAAAGTGTATTTTAAAAATTTAGATGCATCTATTAATGAGACAGAGCTTTCATCAGAGCAGTTGAAATCAGTGGACATTTTGCCTCGGTGAGCTTCACATGGATGCTGTGTTTGAAGGGAGCTATTTTTCATAGGAATTAGGCAAGGCAGAAATTCATTGTCATTTGGGTGATGGCAGAGCTCATTTTGGAGATCTTAGGGCATGTGTTTTTTTCCTTAATGATCTAATGTGTAAATTAAATACTTGAAGGCACATTAACAAGTAAATATTCATGTGTAACCCATTTCATTCCTGGACAATAGTCTTTTTTTGTCTCCCATCTTCAGGGAGTGTCCAATTATATCTGAGCATCCTTTCTTAGTATTTGACTTCAGTAGCCTGTGATGAAAAGGATTTTGGACCCATAATGAAAAATTATATCTCTTACTATATAGAGCTGTAGTGGTTTGAGATTGGTGGGGGTTTTTTGGCGGCACTGGGGCTTTTTGCTGTGCGTGGGCTTTCTCTAGATGCGGTGAGCAGGGGCTATTCTTGAGTTGCGGTACCTGGGCTTCTCATTGTGGTGACTTCTTTTGTGGAGCACAGGATTCAGTGGCTGTAACTTCCTGGCTCATGCGTTATGGCTCCAGGGCTCTAGAGCATGGACTTACCAGCGGCGCATGGGCTTTGTTGCTCCGCGACTTGTGGAATCTTCCTGGATCAGGGATTGAACTCATGTCTCCTGCCGTGGTAGATTTTTATCTACTGCGTCATCAGGGAAGTATTGAGACTGGTTTTTGATTGTAAATGATTTTGTTTATGAGCCAAAATAAAGACTTGTTTGAATATTTTCTTGAAGTAGCTTGTTGAAGGTATAAGATCTGTTTCAAGACAGATCAGAATTTAACTTTTAGGTATTTTTTAGGTGATGTAAATGTGTCATTTGCATCTCTGTTTGTTCTTTAGGCCTCGGGAGCGATCCGACCTCTTGTATCTACTGTCATCAGCCCGTCTGCAGACAGCTGCTTAGACCACTCACTGGAACGTGCCAGATACAGGGCAAGTGAAATGCCACAGGCCTTTCTATTTGATGTGATCTATGAAGCATATCAGCAGGTAAGAATCTTGGCTTTTTAAAAATCTGCCATATTTGGCATCTTTAAGAATCACTCCCATATGTGGAACTAGCTAGAAGAACTCATGGTGCTCTAGAGTGAACTCAAGGCTCAAATTAATTAGAGTGAAGTTGGTTCATATGAGAAAAAGACCCAGACAGAAAATCTTCCTTGTGATCTGTCCCCTCCAGGCTGACACAAAACACACCTTCCTTCCCACAATGTCAAGGCAGCAGCACGGGTGTGATGCTTCTTTCCAGGGAAGCCCATTAGAAACTTGGTGTCTTAAGGCATTGGATTGGTCATGTAGATACTTCTGCTTTGCACATAAATTTCAGATTCCCAGGAGGAAAGCAGGTGTTCAGTGTAAGCCATATTGTTTACATGGATGTCTAGGCACAGTGAACCACTCTTATCAGTTAACTGTTCCCTGGAAACACGCCAAGAAACAAACTCCCTGACGCTGGCCGAGGGCCTGCCTGGTGAGTGGGTCTTTGAAAGTTAAGCAGTCTTAGCCCTACTGTAGTAAACAATGTGCACAGCTGTAGAGACATTGTGTTAAAAATTTAAAGGTAAGTTATTTCAAAATACCAGATCATTTATGTTTAGGTTATACTGAGTTATCTTTGTTTTCATGTTTTGGAAACATTTTTGTACCTGTAAATTTTACTGCTATTCATTTCTGTGTTTATTCATTAAACAGTTATTAAATATCAGGTATTATGCTTGACAGAAACTTTCCAATGAAAAAGGATCATTGCAACAACTAAAGCAGTGCTTGGCTGATGTTAAACAATGAATAAATAGAGTTGGATGGACTTTAGAGATGAGATAATAGTAACATAAATATTGACATTTTATAAGAAAAGAATACCACAATTTGGATAGTTGTTGTTGTTTAGTTGTTAAGTCATGTCCAACTCTTCTGGAATCCCATGGACTATAGTCTGCCAGTGCCGGGGTCCTGCCCCGGTGGATCCAGGGTGATTCGAAGGTAGGGATGGAGTCGGCGTCCTCCTAGGAAAAATACGTATTTAGTTACAGATATAGAGAGATTAGAAGCGGATAGTGTAGTAGGAAAATTAGTGGAGTAAAGAGGCTGAATAACTTGGTTAACACAGGGTACCAATCACCACCTACATAGGCCACAGGCATCTTCCCATTCTCCTGAAGGAGAGGAGGCACTGGGGCCCCTCCGGTCTGATCTTAGAAGCCTAGGCAAAATTAGTAGGCTTGGTGGGTCCTATGCACCAGATAGGAATTCGACCAGAAAATAGTAAGAGAGAGAGAAAGGGGCTGAATAACTTGGCTTACGTGGGGTACCAATAAAATTCTGGACAAGGAATTTGCACCATCTGCATGGAGGGCACCCACATTCCAGATGGGAATTCAGCCTGAAAAAGGGGGAGCAGAGAAGAACGACATGGGGGAGTCAGTCTTTCCAGGAACTGATCCCATTTCTTTATTTTTCCCATTTTCTTATATACCTTTTGTTACATATAGGGATGAATACAGAGTCACATGGGGGTCAGCAGTCCTGACCTTTATCAAAATCAGGTGCTTTACATTAAAAAAAAGGTCTTAGGGGTTTTACATCATCTTGAAGCCACTTCTGCCTACTGACATTTACAACCCTTTCTTTCTGATAACCAAAAAACTTATTTTTTCCAAGCATGTTTTTTCTTAAACCAGGAACCACCCTCCAAATAAAGTTGCATTCCTATAGGGTGAGGGTGTAGTGAGCTACAATCAAGAAAGGAATTTATTTAACCCAAGGTTAACATGATTAATCTTAAAAATTAATACTTATTTCTCCTGTATGCTTAAAGGTTAATACTATTTCTCCCATATGCTAGTTATATTCATTATAAGGGCAGGGAATATGGAGATTTAGCAGCAAACATCAGTCCAACAAATGAAAATCCTTTCACCAATGTTCCTCTTAAGATCTACTTGGTCTTAAGATAGTGATAAAGTTACATTTTTACATGGCAAGGACACAGTGATTTATAACAAAGTACAGTGATCTATAACAAAAGAAAAAATTCATTAACTCAAAAAGTCTAGTATTGCTAACATTAAACACTACTATGTTTCCTTTTCTATATTCCAAATACATTGATTAGTATATTCCCAGGTACCTAAGGATATGGAGGCCTGGCGGCAATCATTGACTCAGTGACAAGAAAAAACCCTATGTTAATTAAGACTCTCAAAATACTCCAAAACTCTCTGTGCTGTTTATGGTTGAGACGTAGTAAACAATCATGAGAGAGGCTTAACCTGAGACGCCCTTGTCCCACCTAAGGCAGGGAATTAGCAGCAACTATTGATACAACCAATGAAAAAACCCTTTACCAATATAATTCCCAACCAACCCACTATACTAATAATTTCTAACTTCCCACAAGAATTTGCCTTTAGTAAGTCAAAACAGCTCATGCCTCTCAAGGTTGGAGGGCTGTTGTGGCCAGAGGAACCTATACAGGCAGGCTAGATAACCTTCAGAGGAGTCCCGTAAGTTGAAACACTCTAGTCACACCCAGGAATTTTTACTGCCTTGGAGCTGCACGTTTACTCCTTCTCCGAGAGAAATGGTTATGGGGGAGAACTCCCCCTAAAGTACTCTGGTTTTGGGGTAGATGCTCGGGAACAGGGAATTTCCTGAGTCTTGATCATACCTTTGCGTATGCCAAGCTCCTTTTTCCTCATGACCTTTGCCATGGGCGGAGTTCCTCACGCTGGCCCCCAACATGCCAGGCTCCCCTGTCCATGGGATTTTCTAGGGAAGAATACTGGAGTGGGCTGCCATTTCCTTCTCCAGGGGATCTTCTCAACTCAGGGATTAAACTCATGTCTCCTATCTTGGCAGGAGGATTCTTTACCACTGAGCCACCAGGAAAGACCACATTTTGGATAAAAGTAGTTAATGACATAATGCATCAATTTTGATTATCAATTACTCTTTTAAAAAAATATTGAATTCTCAGTAAATGAGAACCAGTTTTCATGGTATGAATAGTTGACTGTGGTTTGTTTTCTTAAAATTTGCTACATAGAAATTTACCTTCATTTGGTCATTAATCAAATGTTACCCTGTTAAAAATCATAAAAAGCCTAAATCTTGCTGAGCTAGACATCTGCTTAATATTTCTAATATTTTTTAAGATTAATGAAAGAACTTATTCGTCTTTATGTGAGCATTCACTTTAAGAAGAATAAATGTTAGCTCTATTTTAGAAAATTTAATACAATCCTATGATCCTCACATTAGAGTAGTATGTTTCAACAATTTTTGGTAGAGAATTAAGCCCTAAAGCACTGAGGTACTGAATCTCAAATTATGGTTACCAGACCAGCAACCTTAAGCATGTTTTAGATCTTGTTAAAATGCAAATTCTGGGCCTTCACCTCAGACCTACTTAGAAACTCTGGGAATGGAAGCACCTATTTGTGTTTTAACAAACAAGCCTGTCATGTGATCCTGATTAACCCTGAATTTTGGGAACCAAAATTTACCACATACAACCCTAAGGTATTCATTATATGGGTAAAGTCTCTTCTGTTGCATTCTTGGGAGAATTGAGATGAAATCACACAAAACCAAATCTTCTATGGTTCAGATGAGGAATGCTCACAGCGTTTTGGAGGTTTTGATGCAAGTTCTTATGAAAACCATTTTTGATCATAAAATCATTCATAAGGAAGTTTGTATAAAATATTTCTCTTGTCTATACTATTTGTGTATATATATGTTTTGGTTTTAACAAGTAGAGAAGAGTAAAACAGGACGGAGTTCCGGGGTGGGAAGTCATTTTCTATAGATTGGTCAGAGGTACCGTGTGAAAAGGTAGAATTTAAGCCAGCATTGGGAAGTAAGCGGGGAGATACATCGTGCTGGTAACTGAGAGCATTATTTTAGGTACAGGATGCAGAATCTAAAAAGGTGGAGTGCAGCTAGAGAAGAATGACATCATGGAGGGAGCAGGAGATGTGGTTAGGGAGGCCCTGTGTGTGGTATCTTGTAGGGTCTTAAAGGCAATGATACGGGCTTTAGGTTTTACCTTGAATGAAAGGGGAACTTTAGATGGTGCTGTGAGAAGTCCCACTTCTATGGGGCCACCCTATCCCTTGTGGGGATGATACCTTACAGAAGGTAAGGGAAGAAATAAGCTATTGTGATGATCAAGGCAAAGATGATGACAATTAGGGCAATTTGTGTAATATAGTATTCGGTGTGAAGTGTTTGTGTTCTGAAGAGAATTAGAGGTAAAATGAGGATAGGCCATTTAGTCAGGGATCAGGTATCAGAATGGGAAGACCAATGGGTCTGAGGATTTGCTCTGAATAACTAGAACACGGTGGTCCTTTATTGAGGTAGGAAATGCCAAGGAAGAGAGTTTTTGTATGATTAGATCAAAAGTTTGCTTCTGTTGCACTGTTTGAGATTGCCTATAGACTTTGTAAAAAATGTAAAGGAGATAGTTGAATTTGCTGCTGCTGCTGCTAAGCTGCTTCAATCGTGTCCGACTCTGTGTGACCCCATAGATGGCAGCCCACCAGGCTCCTCCATCCATGGGATTTTCCAGGCGAGAGTACTGGAGTGGGGTGCCACTGCCTTCTCCAATAGTTGAATATATGAAACTATAATTCTGTGGAAAGGTCCAGATAAAGATAGGCACTTGACTTCCTGTAGAGCTCAGGGAACCCTACTCAGTGCTGTGTGGTGACCTAAATGGGAAATAAATCCAAAAAAGAGGCGATATATGCATATAGCTGACTCACTTTGCTGCACAGTAAAAAACCAACACATTGTAAAGCAACTAGACTCCAGTGAAAAATTAATAAAAAGATAGAGAAGAGCTAGTGCCTATCCTTTTAAAACTCTTTGAAGAAGTTTTAGAGGAAGGAACACTTTCAAACTCATTCTATGAGGTCATCATCACTCTGATACCAAAACTAGACAAAGACACGAAAAAAGAATACTACAGGCCAATATCACTGATGAACGTAGATGTAAATATCCTCAACAAAATTTAGTAAACAGAATTCAGCAACATATCAAAAAGCTCATACACCATGATCAAGTTGGGTTTATTTCAGGGATGCAAGGATTCTTCAATATATGCAAATCAATCAATGCAATGTACCATATTAACAAATTGAAAGGTAAAAACCATATGATCTTAGTAGATGCAGAAAAAGCCTTTGACAAAATTCAGCACCCATTTATGATTAAATGGTCCTAGAAGGAACCTACCAGAATATGGTAAAGGCCATATGATAAACCTACAGCAAACATTATTCTCAGAGGTGAAAAACTGAAAGTGTTCCCCCTAAGATCAGGAACAAGACAAGGGTGTCAACTTTCACCACTGTTATTCAAGATAGTTCTGGAAGTCCTAGCTATAGCAATCAGAGAAGAAAAAGAAATAAAAGGAACCCAGATTGGAAGAGAAGAAGTAAAGCTTTCACTGTTCACAGATGACATGATACTTTACATGCTGCTAAGTTGCTTCAGTCGTGTCCGACTCTGTGCAACCCCATAGACGGCAGCCCACCAGGCTCCCACATCCCTGGGATTCTCCAGGCAAGAATGCTGGAGTGGGTTGCCATTTCCTTCTCCAATGCATGAACATGAAAAGTGAAAGTGAAGTCGCTCAGTCGTGTCCGACTCCTAGTGACCCCATGGACTGCAGCCTACCAGGCCCCTCCACTCATGGGATTTTCCAGGCAAGAGTATTGGAGTGGGTTGCCATTGCCTTCTCCAGATACTATACATAGAAAACCCTAAATATAGTATCAGAAAATTACTATAGCTAATCCGTGAATATAGCAAAGTTGCAGGATACCAAGCACAGAAGTCACTTGCATTTCTATATACTAACAATGAAAAATCAGAAAGAGAAATTAAGGAATCAATCCCTTTCACCATTGCAACTAAAAGAAATATCTAGGAATAAATTTACCTAAGGAGACAAAAGAACTGTACACAGAAAATTATAAGACACTAATGAAAGAAATCAAAGATGACATAAACAGATGGAGAGATATTCGATGTTCCTGGGTAGGAAGAATCAATATTGTGAAAATGGATATGCTACCAAAATCTATAGATTCAATGTGATCTCTTATCAAATTACCAATGAATGACATTTTTCACAGAACTAGAACAAAAAATTACACAATTCAGTTGGAAACACAAAGGACTCTGAATAGCCAAAGCAGTCTTGAGAAAGAAGAATGGAGCTGGAGGAAACAACCTTCCTGACTTCAGATTATACTACAAAGTTACAGTCATCAAGACAGTATGATACCTGCACAAAAACAGAAATATGGAACAAGATAGAAAGCCCAGACATAAACCCATGCCCTTATGGGTACCTTATTTTTGACAAAGGAGGCAAGAATATACAATGGGGCAAAAACAGTCTCTTCAATAAATGGTGCTGGGAAAACCGGACAGCTACATGTAAAAGAATGAAATTAGAACACTTCCTAACACCATACACAAAGATAAACTCAAAATGGATTAAAGACCTACATGTAAGCCTGGAAACAGTAAAACTTAGAGGAAAACATAGAACACCTGATGACATAAAGCAAAGCAAAATCCTCTATGACCCACCTCCTCGAGGAACAAAAATAATAACAAAGGTAAACAAGTGGGACCTGATTAAACTTAAAAGCTTTTGCACAGCAAAGGAAACTATAAGTAAGGTGCAAAGACAATCCTCAGAATGGGAGAAAATAATAGTAAATGAAGCAACTGACAAAGGATTAATTTCCAAAATATAGAAGCGGCTCATACAGCTCAACTGCAGAAGAACAAGCAACCCAATCAGAAAGTGGGAAAAAGACCTAAACAGATATTTTTCTAAAGACATACAGATGGCTAACAAACACATGAAATGATGCTCAACATTGCTCATTGTTAGAGAAATCCAAATCAGCACTACAATGAGATATCACCTCACATTGGTCAGAATAGCCATCATCAAAAAGCCTATAAACAATAAATGCTGGCGAGGGTGTGGAGAAAGGGAATGCTTTTCCACTGTTGGTGGGAATTGATACAGCCACTATGGAAGACCATATGGAGATTACTTAAAAAACTAGGAGTATAGCCACCATATGAACCAAGCAATCCCACTCCTAAGCATATACCATGAGGAAACCAAAATTGAAAAAGACACATGTATCCCATTGCTCATTGCAGCACTATTTACAGTAGCTAGAACATGGAAGCAACCGAGATGTCCATCAACAGATGAATGGAGAAAAAAGTTGTGGTACATATATACACAATGGAATATTACTCAGCCATAAAAAGGAATGCCTTTGACTCAGTTCTAATGAGGTGGATGAACCTAGAACCTATTATACCGAGTGAAGTAAGTTAGAGAAAGATAAATATTGTATTCTAACACATATACGGAATCTAGAAAAATGGTACCGAGGAGTTTATTTATAGGGCAGCAATGAAGAAACAGAATAGGCTTGTGGACATGTGGAGAGGGTAGGCGAGGGTGAGATGTGTGGAAAGAGTAACATGGAGACTTACAGCACCATGTGTAAAAGAGATGGCCAATGGGAATTTGCTGAAGGCTGAGGAGACTCAAACAGGGGCTCTGTATCAACCTAGAGGTGGGATGGGGAGAGATGGGAGGAAGGCTCAAAAGGGAGGGGGTATATGTATACCTGTGGCTGATTCATGTTGAGGTTTGACAGAATACAACAAAATTCTGTAAAGCAATCATCCTTCAGTAAAAAAATAAATTTTTTGAAAAAGGCACTTGACAATTATCATCTTTCAGACATTTAATGCTGTGGCATTGACTGAGATAACTAGAAAAACCGGTACAGAGAAAATAAGAGGGACAAAGGCTGAATCCTGGGGCAGTCAAAGATTCTGAGTTTGGAAAGATTATTAGTTTTCTATTACTGTTGAAACAAATTACCACACTCTCAGAGAATTGAAAAGAGAACTTTAAAATTCTGGAGATTGGAAATCTAAAATCAAGGTGATAGGGCTGTGTTTCTTGAGAGTGCAGTGGAGACCATTTCCTTGCCATTTCTGGTTTCTAGAGGCCTCTTCACTCTTGGCTCCTGGCCTGCCCTTCATACCACTCCAAACTGGCGCTTTCAGTGTTCCTGCCTTCCGTGTCCTGCCTGCCTCTGAGAAGAATTCTAGTGATCACATCAGGCCCACCTGGATCATCCAGGGTGATCTCCCCATCTCAGAGCCTCTGATGTTATCTTCAAAGTCCCTTTACCATATTGACGGACATACTCAGATTCTGGGAATTAGGAATGGATATCTTGGGAAGGACATTTTTCAGGAGAGGAGTGGCTGCAGAGGGTAGTGTCCCCGGAGCCTAGTGAAGAAAGACGTTCAAGAACGGTTCAGTGCTCCATGATGGTTTAGACAGAAGGAAGGACTGAGAACTGACCATAAGCCTTACTAATGTGAGATGAGCGGTGTTTGAAGGCGAGCAGTAGTGACAGACCCCACTCCAGTGCTCTTGCCTGAAAACTCCCATGGAGGAGCCTGGTGGGCTCTAGTCTGTGGGGTCGCTAAGAGTCGGACATGACTAAGCAACTTCACTTTCACTTTTCACTTTCCTGCGTTGGAGAAGGAAATGGCAATCCACTCCAGTGTTCTTGCCTGGAGAATCCCAGGGACGGGGGATCCTGGTAGGCTGTCATCTCTGGGGTCGCACAGAGTTGGACACGACTGGAGCGACTCAGCAGCCGCAGCAGAAGCCATTTGCAATTGATTGGCTAGAAAATAGGAGGCCACTCTTTATAGGAACTTCCATGCATGTGGAGGAGACAAACGGGGATAACCAAAGGGGGATTATAAACTAAGAATTTTTTTATTAAGGTGGATGACATAGCATATTGATTGTAGTTATTGTTGTTCTGTCACTAAGTTATGTCTGACTTTTTGTGACCCTATGGACTGCAGCACACCAGGCCTCTGTGGTCCTTCACTATCCCCGGAGTTTGCTTAAACCCATGTTCATTGAGTTGGTGCTGCCATCCAACCATCTCATCTTCTGTTGCTCCTTTTTCCTCCTGCCCTCAATCTTTCCCAGCATCAGAGTCTTTTCCAGTGAAACTGGGGTGTTCACATCAGGTGGCCAAAGTATTGGACCTTCCGCATCAGTGCTTCCAATGAATATTCAGAATTGGTTTCCTTACAGTCCAAGGGACTCTCAAGAGTCTTATCCAGCACTATCAGTTCTTCAGCGATTAGCCTTCTTTATGATCAAAATCTCGCATTTGTATATGACTACTGGAAAAACCGTAGCATTGACTATGGCAAACCATTGGCAAAACCAAACCAAACGATTGGCAAAATGATGTCTCTGCTTTTTGATACACTGTCTAGGTTTGTCACCATTGCTTCCAGAGAGCAAACACTTTATTTCTAGGTTACAGTCACCATCCACAGTGATTTTGGAGCCCAAGAAAATAAAATCTGTTACTGCTTCCACTTTTTTCTCCCAACTATTTGTCATGAGGTGATGGAATCAGATGGCATGATCTTAATTTTCTGAGTGTTGAGTCACAGGCCACCTTTTTCACTTTCCTCTTTCACCCTCATCAAGAGGCTCTTTAGTTCCTCTTCACTTTCCGCCATTGGAGTGATATCACTCTTTATATGAGGTTGTTGTTATTTCTCCTGGCAGTCTTGATTCTAGCTTGTGATTCATCCAGCCTGGCATTTTGCATGTAAGTTAAATAAACAAGATGACAATATACAGCCTTGACATACTCCTTTCCTAATTTTGAATCATTCACGTGTTCCATGAAAGGTTCTAACTGTTGCTTCTTAACCTGCATTCAGGTTTCTCAGGAGACAGGTAAAGTGGTCTGGTATTCCCATCTCTTGAAGAATTTTCCACAGTTTATTGTAATCCACTCAATCAAAGGCTTTAGCATAGTCAGTGAAATAGAGGTAGTGGTTTTTCTTGAATTCTCTTGCTTTTTCTATGATCCAGTAGATGTTGGCAATTAGATACCTGGTTCTTCTGCCTTTTCTAAATCCAGCTTGAACATCTGGAAGTTCACGGTTCATGTACTGTTGAAGCCTGCTGCTGCTAAGTTGCTTCAGTCATGTCCAACTCTGTGTGACCCCATAGACAGCAGCCCACCAGGCTCCCTCATCCCTGGGATACTCCAGGCAAGGACACTGGAGTGGGTTGCCATTTCCTTCTCCAATCCATGAAAGTGAAAAGTGAAAGTGAAGTCACTCTGTCATTCCGACTCCTAGTGACCCCATGGACTGCAGCCTACCAGGCTCCTCTCAGTGATATGGGGTGCAAATATTCGGTGAGACCCAGGGAGGCGTGTTATCTAGGCTTAGGAAAGAGAGGATTTGAAAGAGTAAATACTGTCTTGTGTTCTTACATTCTTGCACTTAAGTTAAAAATATACAAAACTTGTCCCAAGGAAAAACACAAAACTGTCCCAAGGAAAAAAATACATCTAATTCAAGGATTATTTGCTGGGCATTTGTGGAAAATGAAATATTTGATTAAAAAAACCACCTAAATGAGTCAGTCGTTAATGTGACCTTGAAATATGTACTTGACCTGTGAAGTTGTTATATTTTATCAAGGGTGTAACTTTCCATTGTGGAACTCACAGAAAATACATAATAGTGTTAGTCATTACCTGAGTTCATCAGAGATTAGTTTTATGTCTGGTCACATGAGATTGAATTATATGCAGAAGAAACACTTCTTAATCTGATCTAAAGTCATACGGACATGACCAAAAAGTTTTTTATTTTCTTTTTTTTTTGAATTTGAGATTATGGATGACTTTTATAGATGTCAAGATGCAGTTCTGTACGTGGGTCTGCTGTATTGTTTTCTTGACCATTTCGTCTGCTCTCATTCATTCTCCTGTTCTATGTGCTCTGTTTATGCTCACCTTATTTCCTCAAATACAAGTTTCGTCTAGAACTTTACTTCCTATCTTCCTTTAGATAGTAAGTGAATTATCATTTAGGGAAGACTTTACTATCCACCCTCATATCCACTGGGTTAGAGCAGCCTACTGTACATTTTCCAAGTGCCCTCTTTTTTCTGCCCAACATCACAATTAGAGTGAAATAATTACTTGTGAAATCAATTATGAAATGTCCAAGTCTTCTGCTAGACCATGAGCCCTGTGAAGGTAGGGATGGTATCTGTCTTAGCAACTTGCCTGACACATTCTTAGTACCAAGTACATATTTGTTCAATGGATGAACAGAAAGAATATGCATATAAATATGAAAAATCTCCAGTGTACTGGTTCTTTTGGGCCACGTCAAGATATTAAAACTGTTTCCACTCTGCATTTAGGTACCTATGCAAATGTTACCTCTTTAAGGAGCTTTCCACCGATAGTTCAGTTTAGTTCAGTCTCTCAGTAGTGTCCGACTCTTTGCGACCCCATGAATTGCAGCACAGCAGGCCTCCCTATTCACTGCAATCTCGTGGGAGTTCACTCAGACTCATGTCCATTGAGTCCGTGATGCCATCCAGCCATCTCATCCTC
>SJYC01109061.1:0-81819 GCA_006408675.1 Madoqua kirkii
CAGCATTTCTCATGATGTACTCTGCATATAAGTTAAATCAGCAGGGTGACAATATACAGCTTTGACATATTTCTTTTCCTATTTGGAACTAGTCTGTTGTTCCATGTCCAGTTCTAACTGTTGCTTCCTGACCTGCATACAGATTTCCCAAGAGGTAGTTCAGGTGGTCAGGTATTCCCATCTCTTTCAGAATTTTCCACAGTTTATAGTGATCCACACAGTCAAAAGCCTTGGCATAGTCAATAAAGCTATTGTTGCTAAGAAATGATTTTAAAAACCTTTCATTCTTTGAATTTTTAATGACATCAAGCAGCTGCTAAAGAAGAAGATGGCTAAAGAATAATAAACAAATTCAGTAGTGAAAATTATGCAGTCTATAGAAATATGAGGGAAAGCAATAGATTGGTTCAAAGTATTCTTATTGGATATTCAAGTACATAATCATGTTCTATACTGTTTTTGATAAATTTTGTACAGAAGCTTTTAAAATTACATGAATCAATTTCTTGTGGAAAATTGATGTGGTGGGTACAGATGGTATTCTAAACTTTATTGAGAGACCTGGCCTCATTTCTAACACAAATTTTTAAGTTTTCATTGAGAATCTTAGAAGATAAGTTTTCATGAAAATGTACACGCATGGAAGACACATCAGGTCTCAACTAGTGACAGAATTATTCTGTTGGTATTAACTGTGTACTCTTTGATATCATAAACTTTACTGTAGAGATTAATGTGTTAAATTTTCTCAATCTCCATTAACAGTATTTTAATAAAAACGAGTATTTAACTTGACAGGGAAAAAACACCTTTCAAAAACATGTCTAAAACAACCATTTGATTTTTAAAGATTCCTGTCACTTAAGCATCTAGGTCCAAGAATACAGTCATACAATTAAAGGAATATAACAGGAATTTCCCTTTGTAATATGTATCCTGCCCATACCCTAAACGTATTAGACTGACTAAGACTTGTATCTTATACTAGATATTAACACATTAGGCTTAAATGCTGAGTTAACAGGAAACTAATTTCGAACATGAAATTTTATAAAGTCTTTTCTTTATATCCACAAGCAGTACATTTCTCAGCTGTCTTATTGCCATTTTTACATGATGTCTTGCCCAATCCTTCTCCTCCCTCACTCATTGTTTAGGTAGACCTGGATTGGAGTTGGAGTGATCAGGAAGAGCCTTAAAGTAAAGTCTCAGAAATCTCACATTACATGGAGTTTTGAAAAGGAAAAGTAGGAAAGACAGGAGGGCACAAATTTTTATAAATGAAGAATTGACCTGCTTTTGCTGTCTCCCATGGATTTTGGATAGTTTATATTTTCCTTTGTTTCAAGGTATTTTACTTTGTCTTTGATTTTCTTGTCCATTGGTTACTCAATAACATGTTGTTTGAGTGATCAGGAAGAGCCTTAAAGTAAAGTCTCAGAAATCTCACATTACATGGAGTTTTGAAAAGGAAAAGTAGGAAAGACAGGAGGGCACAAATTTTTATAAATGAAGAATTGACCTGCTTTTGCTGTCTCCCATGGATTTTGGATAGTTTATATTTTCCTTTGTTTCAAGGTATTTTACTTTGTCTTTGATTTTCTTGTCCATTGGTTACTCAATAACATGTTGTTTAGTTTCTACATTTGTTTTTTCCAGTTTTCTTTTTTTTAATTTAAAATTTATTTTAATACTTTATTCTATTTTACAATACTGTATTGATTTTGCCATACATTGACATGAATCAGCCACAGGTGTACACGATCTCCCATTGCCGAAGCCCCCTCCCACCTCCCACCCCACACCATCTCCCCGGATCATCCCGTACACCAGCCACAAGCATCCTGTATCCTGTATTGAACATAGACTGGCGCTTCATTTCTTATATGATAGTATACATGATTCAGTGCCATTCACTGACACATATATATGGAATTTAGAAAGATAGTAATGTTTTTTCCAGTTTTCTACTTGGAGTTGCTCTTTAGTTTCATGGTTGGAAAAGATTCTTGATTTTATTTCAGTACTCTTAAATTTATTGAGACTCGTTTTGCTACCTAACATGTCGTCTATCCTGGAAAATGTTTCATGTACACTTGAAAATAATGTGTATTATATAGTTTTTGTATGGAAAGTTCTGTATCCAATCTATCTTGGCCAATGTGTCTTAAGACCATTATTTCTATATCAAGTTTTTTGATCTGACTGATCTGTTTCATTGTTGTGAGTATTAAAGTCACCTGCTGCTGCTGCTAAGTTGCTTCAGTCGTGTCCAGCTCTGTGCGACCCCATAGACAGCAGCCCACCAGCCTTCCCCATCCCTGGGATTCTCCAGGCAAGAATACTGGAGTGGGTTGCCATTTCCGTCTCCAATGCACGAAAGTGAAAAGTGAAAGTGAAGTTGCTCAGTTGTGTCCGACTCTTGGTGACCCCATGGACTGCAGCCCACCAGGCTCCTCCACCCATGGGATTTTCCAGGCAAGAGTACTGGAGTGGGGTGCCATTGCCTTCTCCTAGTGTTACTGTATTGCTATACATCTCTCCCTTTATGTCTATTAATATTTATGTATTTAGGTGCTCCTACATTGAATGTATAAATATTTTTGTATTATCTTCTTCTGGGATTAACTTCTTCGTTACTCTTTAATGCCCTTGTCTTCAGTTAGTCTTTCTTTTACAGTCTTTTTGTTAAGTATGCATGTTACTATCCCCAACTGTATGTTTTTTGCTTTCATCTGTATGGAATTTTTTCTATCACTTCACTTTCAATCTTTTTGTGTCTTTATATCCTACACTAGTCTCTTGTAGGCAGCTTATAGATAGGTCTCATTTTTTTGTCCATTCAGCTGCTCTGTCTTTTGGAGCACTTAGTTTATTTAGATTAAAAATGATTGATACATATCGATATTATTTTGGTGATTTCCACTATTTCGTCTTCCAGATTGAAGATACGTTTTTCTGTATCATCTAATCTGCTATTGATTGCTACTAGTGTATTTTTCATTTCAGTTGTTGTGTTCTTCAGTTCTGATTAGTACTTGCAGTTTGTAGCTTTTTGTTAATAGTCTTTTCTCTGATTTTGTCCTGTGTTGGGTAAGCATGTTTATGTCTGTTACTTTTAACTTTTTATTAGGTAGGTTATCTCTGTTTCATTAGACTTGAGGAGAGCGAGTTTATCTTGTTCTTTAATTTCTGCATATCTTTGAATTAAGCAGAATAGCTGCCTCTTCTGGTCTTAGGGCTTCCCTGGTGGCTCAGCTGGTAAAGAATCTGCCTGCAATGCAGGAGACCCCTGTTTGATTCCTGGGATGAGTAGTTCCCTAGAGAAAGGATAGGCTACCCACCCGTATTCTTGGGCTTCCCTGGTGGTTAGATGGCAAAGAATCCTCCTGCAATGCAGAAGACCTGGGTTCGATCCCTGGATTGGGAAGATCCCCTGGAGGAGGGCATGGCAGCCCACTCCAGTATTCTTGCTTGGAAAATCCCATGGGCAGAGGAGCCTGGTGGGCTACAGTCCATGGCGTCATGAATGACTAAGCACGTACATGCAACTAGTCTTGAGGGCCTGGCTTTGTTTAGGAGTGTGCCTAGTGTAGCCTCTGTGGGCTGGATGACTTGGAGAGGTGGGCTGGAATGGTCTTGGGCTGGAGGGTCTCTAGGCGTACTGTGATGGGGCTACCTTGAAAGGACCACTGGAACTTAAATGGGCACTGTGAGGTTCTGGTGTGCACTATAGGAGAGCCTGGAGCTGGTATGGGCCCAGAGGTTGTGGGGGCACTGTGGCAGCATTGGCAGGCCAGATGAGTGCCTGGACTGTGTTCCCACCTGTGCCTTCAAGGTTGGGGAATGCAAAAATGGCAGTCTGTGGTGCCTCTGATCCCAGAGAGAGTTTCAGCTGTTCCTCACTATCTCTATGCCTTCTATTTGGCAAATGATCTTTGGTTAGTAAATGCATTTCCTTCATGTAGTATAGGTGCCCTTTAAACCACTGTTTATTCTCCATGGTACCCCGGGACAGGCCAATCTGTGCACAGGCCCCTGGGTGATGTCCCGCCTTACAGCAGGTTGCTGCATTGTGGAGTGTGGTTCTCACTGATAGAATCTCTCCTACCCATCTTTATCTGATCTGTGTGGTCTTCCTATTACTTGTTGTGCAGAAGGTGTTCAATCAGCCCTCAGTTCTTCAGGAGGAAGTGCTCTGTATGTAGATGTAGACTTGGTGTGTTCATGTGAGGAGATTAGTTCTAGGTCATTTTATGCTGTTGAATTGGACTGGAACCTGATTGCTGTTGTTAATTAACATTTCAGTGTCTGTAATGGTTACTGAACTATCAAAGCTTTGTCATATTCCTGGTGCCAATTTTGACACACTGTGTTTTTCTGGAAATTTATCTGTTTATTGATACTTCAAATTTATTGACATATTATTTTTAATTTTTATCTGTAGGAAGAGGCTATTTGTATAAAAATCAGCCAATTATATATCTTCTTTGGAGACATGTCTATTCAAGACCTTTCACCTTTCAAAAACTGGGTTGTGTTCTTGTTCACTTGTGGGAATTTTTTATATATTCTGGATATTAATGCCTTACCAGATTTGCTATGCAAATATTTTCTCCCACTCTGTGGCCTGCCTTTTCAGTTCTGGTGATAGTGCCCTTTGATGCAGGGGTCTTTTAATTATGATATACTCTAATTTATCAAATTTTGTCTGTGTTTTCGTGCCATATCCAAGAAGCCATTGAAAAATCAGTGTCCTGAAACCTTCTATGTTTTCTTGTAAGAGGTTTACAATTTTAGTTTTTACACTTAAGTCTTTATTTCATTTTGAGTTAGTTTTTGTGTATGATGTTAGGTAAAAGTATAATTTGATCCTTTGGCATGTGAATATTCATTTTTCTCAGCATCATTTGTTGAAAATACTGTCCTTTCCCCATTAAATAGTCTTTGAACCAAAAATGTAAGGGCTTATTTCTGGGCTATTTCCATTCCACTGGTCTGTTTGTCTCTCTTTATCCTCGGACCACACTGATTTGATTACTGTAGTTTTGCATTAAGTTTTGTAGTTGTTTAGTATGTTTTGAAATCACAGAATGTGGGAATTTCTTTTTTTTTGGTGGTTTGGGTATTTGGGGTGATCATGCATTCTTGAATGTAGTTGACTCCACTGTTGCCCTGCTGCTTAGTCGCTTCAGTTGTGTCCGGCTTTTTTGTGATCCCATGAACTGTAGCCTGCCAGGCTCCTCTGTCCATGGAATTTTCCAGACAAGAATACTGGGGTGGGTTGCCATTTCCTCCTCCAGGGATTCTTCCTTACTGAGGGATGGAGCCCATGTCTCCTGCATTGGCAGGTGGATTCTTTACCACTGATTCTTACCCTAAACATATTTAACTCTGGATCTTTCTTTTGTTTTCATTATCTAGCAAACTGCCTCAAATCTAGTAGATGTTTAATGCATGTTGTTGTGAGAATTCTAAAATT
Source organism: Madoqua kirkii (assembly GCA_006408675.1). Classification (NCBI taxonomy): domain Eukaryota; kingdom Metazoa; phylum Chordata; class Mammalia; order Artiodactyla; family Bovidae; genus Madoqua; species Madoqua kirkii. The sequence goes on from SJYC01109061.1 coordinate 5,483, forward strand.
TGTGAGGTCTTCATATAATAAATTGTAAGAGCATTGTATATTTTATATTAGTGTAGAACTTTAGAGAATATATAGTTTTTTCATACTCTTACCCTGGCTCATGCCTATTCTTTAGGAATGTGTATTAATAATATATGAATATCTGTCTTTACCTGTGCTAGATAATGTCTTAAAAAATGCAAAGTGGAGGCAGTCTAATTACAATTGTTTGTAAGAAAAACAAACGACAGACAAAAGACGAGGCGAATAGGACTTAGAATCAGACTGAAGAGATCACAAAACAATAGGGTTGTTACTTTCTTCCTGTAGTTTGTCCTGAGTTCACGACATTGTAATGGAAAAATAAGAAAGGCTGGGAGATTACTGGAAATCTTTACTGTGTTTGTACCTTTCTGGTAAGAGAGTTAAAGGTGGAGAATGGAATGCGTGGAAAGAAGCATCCAATGGAAATATGTGCTCTGTTCTGAGCAGTAGGCAGAGGGCCTTTTGGAGCTGTCAAAGGTTTTTTGTTTCATCTGTAAATTTCTGATCTTTTGGTTACAGAAGTTGGCAAGATAAGCTGCTTTTTTTTTTTTTAAAGTAAACAAATGAACTGAAGAGATACAGTATTTTCTCTTCTCAATGTTTTACTACGAGAGTCTGCATCTCACTGTAGGAGCTGACTTCTGGAGGACAGTTGGGAGAGGGCAGGATTTTTAAGGAGGTTTGAGAAATTACATGGACACTGAAGAATTAGACATAACTGACAGTCCAGTTCCAGGCTTTGTATGTGACAGGAGATGACCGACAGTAGCCCACAGGCAGTCCTTCTAATTTATGCTCTTCCAAAATGACAGAGTTCCTGACTACCAAGCAATTCCATGATCACATCATGAACCAAACTGTGTACTAGCAAAGAGATGCTGTTACTTAGAGGGAAGAAATAAGCTTCAGAATGAAAAAGTTATTGGTTCACTTGACTGTAGAAGGAAACCTTGTAAGGTTTGGGTTCAACCACAATCAATGATGAATTAAATTCTGATCTCATTTAGTTCTTGGACTTCTTACGTTAATTTGTGTAGTATATGTATTAACATCTGGTGTTAATTTACCAGCTTATGGCCAAAAAAGCTTTGGAGGCAGATTTAAGAACTTCAACTCTTATGTGAGGGTCTTTAAAAAAATTTTTTACTGGAGCATAGTTGAGTCATAGTGTTTTTTTCTTTCTTTCTTTCTTTTTTTTTTTTTTTTTGCAGGTATACAACAAAGTGAATCAGTTATACATATAGATTTATCCCCCCCTTTCTAGATTCTTTTCCTATATAGGCCATTATGGAGTATTGAGTAAAGTTTCCTGTGCTATACAGTAGGTCCTTATTAGTTATCTACTTTATATGTAGTAGTATGTGTATGTCAATACCAGTTTCCCAGTTTATTCCTCCTGAGGCTCTTTCCTTTTAGGAAAATCAGAGAATGATGGGAAAAGATATAGTGAGATATTTGGAGTACCTACTTTATCATGAAGGAATATAAATTTTAAAATTTATAGCATTTCATTCACACCTATCAAACTGTATGTTCTGTTAAGTGGGTGAATTAATGACTATTCTTTTCTGTGCATCTCTGAATTGTGTCCTCTTGTAGTGGGTATCTGAATTACACTCATCTGTGATAGGCCTTGCTGGATCAGGGCTAAACTGGAAACTATTTTTCTATGTTAGATTGGCCAAAAGGACAGTATGAATGAGTTTTGAAAGGCTGAAGGGAAGCAGAAGGCATTTTTCTCCTAAAGTCTTTTTGTTGTCAGATAGATTGACCAACAGACGCAGCCCAACGCCTGGTAGCTGCCCCTTATCCTCCCCATGTCACACCATCTAGCTTGCCTCTCTGACTAACACAGCCGTTGACAGTTACTAGCCCCAGTTCACCACCACACAGACCCTGGACTGGGGGCCAGGTGAGGCCGCAGCTCCACAGACCTCTCCGTGACTTCCCCTCAGCATCCCCCTTCAGTGGCAGGGCATGTTTGTCTACTGAGATTGACTGATCAGTGTTGCCTTCTCTGATCCTTGAGCCTGCCTCTCCAGTGCACATCTTCCCAGCCACACACAGCCTGAAGTCTATTCCTGGAATCTCGTGTCACATGTTACTCCTCAGACTGGTACATCTAACTCAGGTGTGGAGTTTTGTCCAGACTGTGTCCACTTTGATATTGTACAAGCAACTCTTACTGTTTTGTGTTGTTGCTCAATTATTTTCTTAGCATTTAAGAAATATGCACATGTCTCTTATAAAGTAATAATTTTACATGCTGTTTGATGCCAGAGTTGTTTGAGTTTGTAATATAGCTTTCTTCTTGGGTGTTTCACAAAGCATTGCCAAAAGAACTAGAAGGAAAGTTTTGCTTTTAAGTGGTTCCGGCAGGGTTTTGTTTTATTGGGCTGTTGCCTAGAACATTGAAAAGTCATGTATAGTGACATAAAAAAGATTATTAACTATATACTCTATTAAATCTGGCATTTTAGGAGCCATGTTTGTTGTAGAGAATAGCTGTGTCTGAAATAGTTGTGTGGAGCCAGTCCTTCAGACTGTGTCCTTCAACATGTTCTGATATATTGGGGACTTCTAACAAATAAAAATTTAATCTCTGCCCTATACATGATTTCAAAGTTTGTCATGATTTTATGGACATTGTTATTTGTGGGCATAAATGTCTTGAGAAAGACTTTGATATTTCAAAATATAACCTCGAGATGTAGTTTAGCATTATCTCAGTCATTAAAGGAGACATTGTCATAGGTTTTTAATAAACTCAATTTCTTTTATAAGTAGTGGAATTATTATTATTATTCTTTTAACTGAGATCATTTTGGACAGGGTTTATTTTTAATGAAACTTAGGAGCACTGCAAAATGCCAAGATGGCCATCCATGCGGTAAACCTCCCAGTAGGTAATCTGAAGCAAAAAAGTGGTAGTTCTCTGCTTATGGTATTCTCCAGGTTCTGTGTCAGATCATTTCCTAGGGTTCTTGGCTCCTAGTCAGGACAGAATTCCTTGACTAGACATTTATTCAGTTTACCATTCAAAAATGATAAACTTCAAATCTTCCTTGAGAGAGAGACATGGGTAGAGAGAGATGAGATCATATGGATATATGTGTGTGTTTCTGCAAAAGTGGGAAAGAATCCAACCCTTGAAAGAAGGGGATCAGGCTAGGGAAGATACATATTCATATGCAGTGTGGTGTGTGCGTGCTAGGTTGCTTCCGTCGCGTCTGACTCTGTGCGACCCCATGGGCTGTAACCCGCAAGGCTTCCCTGGCCATGAGATTCTCCAGGCAAGAATGCTAGAGGGGGCTGTCATGCCCTCCTCGAGGGGTTCTTCCCCACCCAGGAATCGAACCCACATCTCCTGCAGCTCCTGCATTACCGGTGGATTCTGTACCGGTGAGCCACCGGGGAGGCCCATACAGTGTGGTGCTCAGCTCTAAATCCAGCCTGCACTCCACTGCTGGATCCCATAGATGTGGACATCTCCCCTTTGCCACGGAGCATGCTAGTGACACATGCAGGAGGAGCAGGCTTTTCTTCTTGAGTCTGGTGTGCTTTCATTCTTGCTAGATACACGGCTGCCATCTGAGTGTGTGTGGCACTCGGTGCCACTCACTCCTGAACGAGTTTCTGATGCGAGTTCTGGCCTGCCGTTCTCTGCCTGCTGACAGGCTGCTGGAGGATTTCCTGCTTGCGGTCCTGGACCGCACTTGTGTGCCTGCCAATGCTGGTTGCTTGGCATTCTAGCAGGAGGATTTGGGCTTGTCTGTCCCTGTCCGTAGTTCCTTGGTCATCAATCTCAGGCTCCCAGCCATCCAGAGGAGCTCTTAGCTTGCCAGTCCTCCTTGCTTATGGTTTCTGAAATGCCAGTCTTAGCTTGTTGACTGTGTACCATCTCTGGTCCAGGTCAAGGGGCTAAACTCCTCCACCATCTAGTGGGCCACAGCCATACTTTCTCCAATGAGACTGGAATCTCAGCCTTGGATTGAGGCCCTATCCCCTCTTTTTTCCAAGTTGTTTCTTCCTTGGGTGTGTTCCCTCAGAGTTGGTATGTTTTACAGAGTTCTGTTTTACTCATTTATAGTATAACAATTGTACGTAGTTAATAATACTATTGTTAAATCTCTCTTGTTGAAATTTTTGTGTAGTTGACAGCTCCTGACTAATTCATAAAGTGTTTCTGCTTGAGGTAACTTCTTGGTCTCTGAAATGGGCAGGCTGAGAACTTTTTTTCTTTTGTCCTGAGAAATTAGATGGTGGAGTTTGGGTTGCTAAGGAAGTTGGCCATTGAAAGGGCTATTCCAAAATGTTGGGAGCTGCAGAGGAGGCAGGCCTGAAACATGCATATGAAATCTCCTCCAGCCTTTGCCGACTTCCAGGTTGTGCATTGTGCAGTATTTACAGTATTCTAAGAACCTCAGGGGAAAACCTCAACTGGAAGCCTGAAGGACATGAACGGAGAGACCTCAGCTGCTCACCCTAAAGAAGACAGGATTTGGAGTCAGAGTCTTGGCATGCTAAAGGGAATTGGTAAACGCCTCTGGCTTCTCATCAGTATTCTAGGAGGACTACATTTTAGGAGTACCTCTTCCCAGGAAACACCCTAGAGAACAGTAATCTATAGTTTGTATAAAATACATCCTCTACAGTGTCTAGTATGTGTTTCAAGCCATTAAACAATTAAAAAGGTAAAAGTGACTCAGGTTAGGAAAAGTTTAAAGAAAAAGACCTCAAGATGGGAAAGCAATGTGACTTTAAAATAACCATGACAAATATGTTGAAGAATCTACAAGAAGTGATTTGACACACAGAGTCCATAGAATGGGTGAGTGAGGAGTTTCGAGACAAATATGGAAAGGGTTGAAAAATCAAATGAACATTTGAGAACTGAAATATATCCTAGATTTAAAATGCCTGTAATGAATCTACACTGTGATCAGCAGTGAATTGAAGAGTGGGACCGTGAACTTGAAGCTAGCCTGGGTTCCAGGAGATCAAGGTGGAAGCTGCTGGTCTTGTGACAGCCTGTGCCCAGGTCTGAAGCACCGACACTTCCGTTGTTTATGGGTCAGAACAGTTAGAGTCCAGCTCGTATATTTAAGGAGAGGGAAAACAATGCCACACTGCCCCTGCTGCAGAATTTGTGTCTCTCTTTAACCCACCACGGTCATCATGTTGTAAAAGTAAAAAGTGTGGGATCTCCCAGGCCTAAGTTTGTGTTTAGTTTCTGCTACTTTCATATTCAGTCATTTGCTCTACTTAGAATTCTGAGTGTTGGTAATTTTGACCATGAAAAGGGAAAATATCTTTCTTGGATTATTCAGAAGAAATAACTGGAAACAGCAGTGATTAGTGGAAGTTACACCTTGTTGTGAATCCATTGTTGGCTTCAGTTTGTCCACTCCCTAGTAAAGTGTTCCCGTGTAAAAACCTACTGTTGTTCAGAAACTAAGTTGTGTCCAATTCTTTGCGACCCCCTGGACTGCAGTCTACCAGGCTTCCCTGTCCTTTACTTGTAAAAAACTTGTTGTTAATTTTTTAAACTTAATTTCTTTAATTTTCATAATGTTAAGATTTGGAAATAACCTAGAATTTTTTTCCTGAAATTTTGTTGTTGTTCAGATTATATTTTGTTATTTGAGCTTGGATGTCCAGGTTGTGCATTGTGCAGTATTTACAGTATTCTAAGAACCTCAGGGGAAAACCTCAACTGGAAGCCTGAAGGACATGAACGGAGAGACCTCAGCTGCTCACCCTAAAGAAGACAGGATTTGGAGTCAGAGTCTTGGCATGCTAAAGGGAATTGGTAAACGCCTCTGGCTTCTCATCAGTATTCTAGGAGGACTACATTTTAGGAGTACCTCTTCCCAGGAAACACCCTAGAGAACAGTAATCTATAGTTTGTATAAAATACATCCTCTACAGTGTCTAGTATGTGTTTCAAGCCATTAAACAATTAAAAAGGTAAAAGTGACTCAGGTTAGGAAAAGTTTAAAGAAAAAGACCTCAAGATGGGAAAGCAATGTGACTTTAAAATAACCATGACAAATATGTTGAAGAATCTACAAGAAGTGATTTGACACACAGAGTCCATAGAATGGGTGAGTGAGGAGTTTCGAGACAAATATGGAAAGGGTTGAAAAATCAAATGAACATTTGAGAACTGAAATATATCCTAGATTTAAAATGCCTGTAATGAATCTACACTGTGATCAGCAGTGAATTGAAGAGTGGGACCGTGAACTTGAAGCTAGCCTGGGTTCCAGGAGATCAAGGTGGAAGCTGCTGGTCTTGTGACAGCCTGTGCCCAGGTCTGAAGCACCGACACTTCCGTTGTTTATGGGTCAGAACAGTTAGAGTCCAGCTCGTATATTTAAGGAGAGGGAAAACAATGCCACACTGCCCCTGCTGCAGGAATTTGTGTCTCTCTTTAACCCACCACGGTCATCATGTTGTAAAAGTAAAAAGTGTGGGATCTCCCAGGCCTAAGTTTGTGTTTAGTTTCTGCTACTTTCATATTCAGTCATTTGCTCTACTTAGAATTCTGAGTGTTGGTAATTTTGACCATGAAAAGGGAAAATATCTTTCTTGGATTATTCAGAAGAAATAACTGGAAACAGCAGTGATTAGTGGAAGTTACACCTTGTTGTGAATCCATTGTTGGCTTCAGTTTGTCCACTCCCTAGTAAAGTGTTCCCGTGTAAAAACCTACTGTTGTTCAGAAACTAAGTTGTGTCCAATTCTTTGCGACCCCCTGGACTGCAGTCTACCAGGCTTCCCTGTCCTTTACTTGTAAAAAACTTGTTGTTAATTTTTTAAACTTAATTTCTTTAATTTTCATAATGTTAAGATTTGGAAATAACCTAGAATTTTTTTCCTGAAATTTTGTTGTTGTTCAGATTATATTTTGTTATTTGAGCTTGGATGGGGTACATAGGGGCTTACCTGCTGGCTTAGAGGGTAAAGCGTCTGCTTGCGCTTGCAAAGCAGGAGACCCAGGTTCGATCCCTGGGTCGGGAAGATCCCCTGGTGAAGGAAATGGCAACCCACTCCGGTACTCTTGCCTGGAAAATTCCCTGGACAGAGGAGCCTTGTAGGCTACAGTCCATGGGGTGGCAGATTTGGACACGACTGAGCGACTTCACTTCTGGGGTATATAAATTGTCAAGTCAGCAAGATGAATAGAGGTTGACAAGATCATCCAGTGGAAATTTGCTTGGTTTCATGAACGTAAATGGGCCTGGCATGTTAATGCAGCCCAAGCAGACTGAGCTGATGGAAGGATGGAGTTAAAAATATGAGGAGTAAATGCATTTACCAGATGAATCACCACAGGGATATTTTATATTGTGTTAGAAAAAACAGTTGCTTTGAAAGAGATTTCTGGCTTAAGTTAGTAGGGGGAAAAACAAGTTTGTTTCAATGGGGGAAAATTACTGTTCTTTGTATGCAAAGCTCCAATAATAATTGATCTTTTAGCTTACAGAACTGAAACAGATTTAATCACCTCACATTTCTGTTCAATGACATATTTCTTCTTTTAAAATTTCTACATAACAGTTAGATGTTAGAATGTACTCATTGAACAAGTGATGAATTGTATTACTTGGGTTGGAGCTACTTGCCCTTGGCTTCGACGCTTCTCATTTGGGTGCCTGTTGGTCTAAGCATCCACTTTAAGCAGGTGTTTATATCTGTTCCTTCCAGCTGTGTGAGCTGGAAGTGTGTTTTGAATGGAAATTGATCTGGCAGATGTGTATGTGTCTTTAAGGCTATTTGGTCCTTTGAAACTGATTTAAAATGTCCTCCTTGGCTTCCCTTGTAGCCCAGCTGGTAAAGAACTGCCTGCAATATGGGAGACCTGGGTTCGATCCTGAGTTGGGAAGATCTCTGGAGAAGGGAAAGGCTCCCCATTCCAGTATTCTGGCCTGGAGAATTCCATGGATTGTATAATCTATGGAGTTGCCAAGAGTTGGACATAACTGAGCAACTTCCACTTTCCTTGGCCTCATCCTAGGACTTTGGTCAAATTCACATAGGAGTTTTTATTCACACAGAGGGAAAGGGAAACTAGTTACTGAGTAGTCTGTGGAAAGCGGCGTAACTGGTAGGTGATCTTACCATTTGGTACTTAAGAAGTCAAGGTACTTAAAAGTGCCCATATGTATGAAACAGCAAAAACAAGATCAAAATTACAGCCTGATTACCTGTTAGGTTTCCTGAAACTGATTCTGTAAACAGTGGTGTGCTATATTCTAATTCATTTTGATATTAAATTGCCCATAATAAAGTATAATTTCTTTTGCAAGTACCTTTTAATAAGGTTTGATAACCTAGGAGGAAAAGATTAGAGACTATGTTCTTAGCTCAGTCCTGAATATATTCAGCAGTCAATTTTTATTAGCATGTTGTCTCTTTACCTGTGTGGTTTTCATCTTTCCAATTTCACTTTGAGATTTGGTTCTAATGTTTATTGGTTTTAGATATATATGCCATAGGAGAATGAGTATATTTGAAATGAAAGTGAAAGTCACTCAATCGTGTTCAACTCTTTGAGACTCCATGGTCTGTCTATACGTGGAATTCTCCAAGCCAGAATACTGGAGTGGGCAGCCTTTCCTTTCTCCAGGGGAATCTTCCCAACTCAGGGATAGACCCAGGTCTCCTGAATTGCAGGCAGATCCATTACCAGCTGAGCCACAGGGGAAGCCCAGGAATGCTGGGGTAGATAGCCTGTCCTTTCTCCAGGGGATCTTGCCAACCCAGGAATTGAACCCAGCTCTCCTTCATTGCAGGCAGATTCTTTACCAACAGAGCTATCAGGGAATCCCATATTTTAAATAGAAGTAATAAATAGGATGTTAGTATCTGATGGCTGTAATTCAGTGGGGAGGTTCAGGAACATTCTATTAAACATACGTGTTTAATGACACTAAGTTCCTTTTTTGGAAACACACAGTTAACCATTTTTGTCTTAGGATAAGAAAGCTTCCAGGAAAAACTTTATATCCTCCGTTTCTAAGAAAAACTAAAAATTCTACAATACTTTGGCTAGACTTATTTTTTTTCCCCTTTTCCTTAAAGTAATCTCAAGTTCCCTGTAAATTTTTTTAAAAATAGTAAATGTCCAAAGCTTCCTTAGGCTGACAAAGATAGGATAAATCCTTTCATACAGTCTGTGTGTTCCCTACCACAAAATAATAAGTGGAATTAGGAATTTAGGAAGTCACAGACTTCCTGTCATTAGAAGTAGGGTAGTCTACTTCATACCTGAGTCTGATGGATTGTGGAAAGCATAAATGCCCATTGTTTTCAATCATAGTACAAATTACCATGTTATGTCATGACCTTGTGGTATAAAAAGCAGTATAAAATTATGTAAAAAAAAATGAACTGTGCATTGAGTGCTGCATTTTAAATAAATTTCACTTTTGATACTTACCATGGCTTTCTTGATCCAGATAAAGGAATTTACTAAATTCAGTATATTCCTAAAACAAATATTCTTGCCATGATACTTTATTTTCCAAGAGGATATTGTCACTATCAAATCTGGAAGTAATAATATTTTCAGTAAGACATTTTGTAAAAACTGAATTTCCCTAAAATTTTTTCTTATCTAATTTAAATGATAAATAGTTAAGTTTACTTTGCTGGTATAACTGCTTGCTTTCACTTTCTGGAAACTGAAACCGTATGATCATTTAAAATGGTATCAAAGCTTGGTAGCACTCTGTTCAGTCTGTGCCTAGGTAAAGTAGGTCCTAATAGGGCAGGAACAGTGAAAGTAAATCTGGAAACACCAATTTGAGTTTGTAGTTTATTTTTTATAATTCATGTTCATAAATGCTAGAAAAGAAATAGCACAAGGATATACATACTGATTCTGTTGTTAGCAGACTGGAGCCAACTTAGAACGGACACCATCAAAGTAATGAGGAGCCATAGCACTTTAAAATTAGATCGATTGGGTTTCATTCTTGGTTCTCACAGTCATTAATGGTGAGACTGTAAGCAGGTAATTCAACCTGTCACTCTCAGTTCCTTATCAGTTCCCTTCCCTTCCCTGAGTCGCTCAGCCGTGTCCAACTCTTTGCGACTCCATGCACTGTAGCCTACCAGGCTCCTCCTTCCATGGGATTCTCCAGGCAAGAGTACTGGAGTGGGTTGCCATTTCCTTTTCCAGAGGATCCAGACCCAGGGATAGGGCTAAAAATATTGTCTATGGTGAAGGATCAATGGGCGGTTTGGATGAGCTCACACATGTAAAGTTCCTAATACAGTGCCTGATGTTTGTTACAAATGTTTGCTCTTACTTGGTACAAATATTCCCCCCAAGACCCCATAGCATGCAAAAACAGTCATTCTCGTTTGAATGGATTGCAGGTTGGCTGAGTGTTGGTTGATGTAAACTAGGCTTGACTGAATGGCTCTCACTGTGGTTCGTCTTGTTCCTGATTGTAATCTGTAATTGTCTACTTGGTCTGATTTACGTGTCTGCTAACTTTCAGTTCAGTCACTCAGAGGTGTCTGACTCTTTGTGACCCCATGCGCTGTAGCACGCCAGGCTTCCTTGTCCATCACAACTCCTGGAGGTTACTCGTGCTCATGTTCATTGAGTTGGTGATGCCATCCAACCATCTTGTCCTCTGTTAATCCCCTTCTTCTGCCTTCAATCTATCCCAGCATCAGGATCTTTTCAGATGAGTCAGTTCTTCACATCAGGTGGCCAAAGTAATGGAATTTCTGTTTCAGCTTCAGTCTTTCCAATGAATATTCAGGACTGATTTCATTTAGGATTCACTGGTTTGAGCTCCTTGCAGTCGACGGAACTCTCAACAGTCTTGTCCAACACTACAGTTCAAAAGTATCAATTCTTTGGCGCTCAACTTTCTTTATAGTCCAACTCTCACATCCATACATGTTCAATTAAGTTCAGTCGCCCAGTTGGGTCCGACTCTGCGACCCCATGAATTGAAGCACGCCAGGCCTCCCTGTCCATCACAATCTCCCAGAGTTCACTCAGACTCACGTTCATCGAGCCTGGGATGTTATCCAGCCATCTCATCCTCTGTCATCCCCTTCTCCTCCTGCCCCCAATCCTTCCCAGCATCAGAGTCTTTTCCAATGAGTCAACTCTTCTCATGAATGAGGTGGCCAAAATACTGGAGTTTCAGCTTTAGCATTATTCCTTCCAAAGAAATCCCAGGGCTGATCTCCTTCAGAATGAATTGGCTGGATCTCCTTGCATACATGACTACTGGAAAAACCATAGCTTTGACTAGATGGCCTTTTGTTGGCAGAGTAATGTCTCTGCTTTTTAATATGCTGTCTAAGTTGATAATAGCTTTTCTTCCAAGGAGCAAGGGTATTTTAATTTCATGGCTGCAGTCACCAGCTGTAGTGATTTTGGAGCCCCCAAAATTAAGTCTCTCACTGTTTCTATTGTTTCCCCATCTATTTGCCATGAAGTGATGGGACTGGATGCCATGATCTTAGTTTTTTCACTGTTGAGTTGAAAAAATGCCAACTCCAATGCCAACTTTTTCACTCTCCTCTTTCACTTCCATCAAGAGGCTCTTTAGTTCTTCTTTACTTTCTGCCATAAGGGTGGTGTCATCTGCATATCTGAGGTAATGGATATTTCTCCTGGCAGTCTTGATTCCAGCTTGTACTTCATCCAGTCCAGCATTTCTCATAATGTACTCTGCATATAAGTTAAATAAGAAGGGGGACAATATACAGCCTTGATCTTCTCCTTTCCTGATTTAGAACAAGTCTATTGTTCCATGTCCAGGTCTAACTGTTGCTTCCTGACCTGTCTACACATTTCTCAGGAGGCAGGTAAGGAGGTCTGGTATTCCCATCTCTTTAAGAATTTTCCAGTTTGTTGTGATCCACACAGTCAAAGGGTTTAGTGTAGTCAATAAAGCAGAAGTAGAAGTTTTTCTGGAACTCTCTTCCTCTTTCGATGACGCAACAGATGTTGGCAATTTGATCTCTGGTTCCTCTGCCTTTTCTAAATCCAGCTTGAACATCTGGAAAGTCATGGTTCACATACTGTTGAAGCCTGGCTTGGAGAATTTTGAGCATTATTGTGCTAGCATGTGAGATGAGTGCAATTGTGGGGTAGTTTGAGCATTCTTAGGCATTGTCTTTCTTTGGGATTGGAATGAAAACTGACCTTTTCCAATCCTGTGCCCACTACTGAGTTTTCCAAATTTGCTGGCATATTGAGTGCAACACTTTCACAGCATCATCTTTTAGGATTTGAAACAGCTCAACTGGAATCCCATCACCTCCACTGGCTTTGTTTGTAGTGATGCTTCCTAAGCCCACTTGATTTCACATTCCAGGATGTCTGGCTCTAGTTGAATGATCACACCATCATGGGTATCTGGGTCATCAATATCTTATTTGTATAGTTCTTCTGTGTATTAAGGTATTCTTAATATCTTGAGGTCTGTACCATTTTTGTCCTTTATTGTGCCTATCTTTGCATGGAATGTTTCCTTGGTATCTCTAATTTTCTTGAAGAGATCTCTAGTCTTTCCCATTATATTATTTTTCTCTATGTCTTTCCATTGATCACTGAGGAAGGCTTTTTTACCTCTCCTTGCTATTCTTTGGAACTCTGCATTCAGATGGGTATGCTTTCCTTTTCTCCTTTGCCTTTCTCTTCTTTTCTTTTCTCAGCTATTTGTAAGGCCTCCTCAGGCAACTATTTTGCCTTTTTGCATTTCTTTTTCTTGGGGATGGTCTTGGTCACTGCTTGCTGTACAGTGTCACAAACCTCCATTCATAGTTCTTCAGGCACTCTGTCTATCAGATCTTATCCCTTGAATCTATTTGTCACTTCCACTGTATAATCATGAGGGATTTGATTTAGGTCATACCTGAGCGGTCTGGTGGTTTTTCCTACTTTCTTCAATTTAAGTCTGATTTTAGCAATAAGGTGTTCATGATGTGAGCCACAGTCAGCTCTTGGTCTTGTGTTTGCTGACTGTATAGAGCTTCTCCATCTTTGGCTGCTAAGAATATAGTGAATCTGATTTTGGTGTTGACCATGTACTGATATCCATGTTTAATGTCTTCTCATGTGTTGTTGGAAGAGAGTGTTTAGTGTGACCAACGTGTTCTTTTGGCAAGACTCTGTTAGCTTTTGCCCTGCTTCATTCTGTACTCCAAGGCCAAATTTGCCTGTAATTCCAGGTATCTTTTGATTTCCTACTTTTGCATTCAAGTCCCCTATAATAATAAGGTCATCTTTTTGGGGTGTTATTTCTAGATAGTCTTGTAGGTCTTCATAGAATCATTCAACTCAGCTTCTTCAGCATTACTCGGATATGCTCAGTAAATCTTTAATCCAGTTTTCTCTTGATGGGCAGGGCTATTCCCTCCCTATTGGTTGACCTGCGAGCAAACTCCTTCAAAAGGTCCCGTGTATGCACTGCAGCTCTCAGTGCCCCTGACCCTGCAGCAGGCCACCGCTGACCCATGCCTCTGCCAGACTCCTAGACACTCATGGGCAAGTCTGGGTCAGTCTCTCATGGGGTCTCTGCTCCTTTCTCCTGGGTCCTGGTGTGCACCAGGTTTTGTTTGTGTCCTCCAAGAGTCTGTTTCCCCAGTCCTGTGTAAGTTCTGGTGAAACTATGGTGGGGTTAATCGTGAGTCCTGTGTAAGTTCTGGCAGCTCTATGGTGGGGTAAATGTTACCTTTATCCCCTCTGTAAGTTGTAGTGTAAAAAGGAGGGGACTTTGTCTTGTTCACCGTGTTACCTTAGTCCTGAGCCCAGTGCCTGACATGGAATAGCCACTCTGCTAAAAAAGAAAAAAAAAAAAGTCCCTTATTAAATAAAAAACAACAACTTGGAAGAAATGATGGCTGTATCCATCCATGGCTTATATTTTTAGCTGAAATTGACTGTTTTCTAGTGTATCTTATTTTGATCTGGCAGTTTACTACAAGCATTTTTAAATACTGCATTAGAGCACTTACTGTACAATACAGAATAAATAATAGTGTTTTTATAGGGAGTTAACTAAGCAACAAGCAAATGAAATCTTTATATATAATATTTGTTAATTTACATATAATGATGTAGAGAACTAAAGGAAGTTGTTGGGTTCTGGTGAAAATAAGTGAGTAAAGGTTTCAGCTTTGATGACTTGGACACTCATGGGCATGCTTACACTTTGAGTGAATTTTCTTTGTATAAAATGGGGTAATTATACATATTGTATTAGTTTTATAGTACTGAGAGCAACATTACCACGGATGACTTAATGGTTGAGTACTCCCTGCGGATATGTTTGTCTGTCCTACATAATTGTTTATTGAAATTTTCTGACATTAAAAGAATTACCTGGATTTGCTTCTTAGACAATACAAGAGTCAACTGTGCTCTTCCATTGCCTACTTTCTGTACACTAGTTTGTGCCATGTTGTCATATAGATTGCATCTTTATACACTGCATGCCCTTAACTCATAATTATTGTTCTTTGCAATTGTCTTATAAGAAGGAGAAAAAGTTAAACCAAAAATATGTTATACTGTCACTTATGTTTACTTTTGTGTGTAGGTATGTTTACTGGTACTCTCTATGTAGATTAAGGTTGCCATTTAGTGTCCTTTCATTTTAGCCTCAGGATCTCCCTTTGGTATTTCTTGTAGACCATGCTGTCCACAAATTCTATCACTTTTTTCCTTACCTGGGAATGCCATAATTTCTGCATCATTTCTGAAGGGTTATTTTCTTAGCTATAGAATTCTTGGTTGAATTTCTTTTTGCACTATGAATATATTTTCCCACTGCTTTCTGGCCTCCATGGTTTCTGCTGAAGAATTGTTAACTTGAGTGATGAGTCTGTGCATAAGTTACTTGTTGCCTTCCAAATTCTTGTTGGTTTTTTGGACAGTTTGATTGTCATGCTTCTAGATGTGTATCTCTTGTTTATTTTTTCAAAGTTCCTGGAGTTTAAATGTGTATATCAACATGTTTCATCAGATTTAAGATGCATTCAGACATTACTTCTTTGCAAATTCTTTTTTGCCCTATTTCTCCTTTCCTTCTAGGTGGGACCTCATCAAACATACCAGCATACATGACCTGTCTTCATTGAGCCAGTTATTTCTTCTGACTGCTCAACCATATTGTTGTGTCTGTCTAGTAAAGTTTTTATTTCTGTTACAGTTTTCAGTTTCAAATTCTGTTTCAGTTCCAGAGTTTCAATCTGGTTTTTATTAGTCATTCCTACTTTGTTAGTATCATCTAACAGACAAGGCAACTTTTTAATACTTTAATTCTTTAGACATGATTTCCTTCAGTTCATTAAACATATTTTAAAAAACTTACAGTCTTTGTCTAGTAAGTCCAAAGTCTCAGCTTCTTCAGACAATTTCTTTCCCATGATTATTCTCTACTTATATTTCATTTTCTTTGCATATTTGTTATATTTTTGTTAAACTGGATCTTTTACCAATTTTAACAGATCTTTTAATGAAACTACATGAGACAGCTGCTCCCAGGGAAGCACTGCACTGGAAAGCTCTGACTCTAGTCAAATAAAGACAGACCTTGGGCTTTGGGTTTTTCAGGGAACTTCTGGACAGGTCGGACTACGATAGTTGTCTGGGAAATGGATTTGAGAAGTTGTGATCTTGTTTTTTTTCTGTTCTAGCCTTCTGGTTTTTGTTGTCTTTGTAGGCAGTTGGTTTGCAAGGCTGTTACACTCAGAAGAGTGTGTGTGGCGGAACAGAGTACATTAAAATTGTACAACATCTATTTTTACCAAGATTTGATGTTATGTATTAGAACAGTTCTACAGATTTTGTCACATGCCTATGTTTACTTTGCAGAGTTCTTAAAAAGTTGATTTTCATAATATCTGCCAATGATTATGTTGTTCTTATGGAAAAAGGAATTTTTGGAATACGTAGCATTTTTGCTTAGCTCTCTCAATAAGTAATTTTAAATCAAGTAATTGCATTACTTGATTTTTGCAAGTCAGTTATGCCTGAGTTTAGGAGTATCGGTATCAAATATACAAGAATCAAATATGTTAAAGTTGATACTATGTATAGTATTTACATGTTGTATCTATCATGTTGATTATTTTAAATTATATTTAAGTACTAAATAAATATCTTCTGAGTGTCTTGTTCTTTAAATTGGAAATATCTGTCTCTAAAATGTGTTTATATCTACTTTGATGTTTTCATTATGATTCAATAGATATGCTAAATTAACAGATCAAGCATATTTCCTCCCATTAAACTAGTAGATAATTTTCACATTAGATGAAATTAGTGCCTTACTGCCCTTTGATTAAATAGGTAAAGTGGGCAAGCTTGAGAGATGTTTCTGGAAATAAGAAAATCAATGTCTAATACAAAGCATGTACATACTTTGAACTAGTAACTTGAAAATAAAATCTTAGGGTGCACAATCAAGGTCTTGATTGTTAAACATGGGCTCATTATTAACATATAGATGCTATGGTTGGCATGAAACCAGTGGTTAGATTTTTCTGAAAGAGGTATAGGAGTGGGGAGAGAAAGAGAAAGGAAGGGAGGACTGAAAAGGATGAGAAAGAAATAGATACAGATATGAGGGTGGGGGAGAGGAAAAATAGAGAAAGTGATAAAGACAGAACAGAGACAAAACAAAACAGAGGGAGAGACTAGAAGAGGGAGATGGACTGTGAGCATGTTCTGTGAAAAAGTTGAACTAGGAAGGGTTAAATCATAATTTTTCAAGCTGTGGTCCATGGAACTTTGTTCTTGAGAATAGTAAGGTTTGGGGGAAGATTTCTTGGTGAAATATACTTGGGAAATGCTAGACATAATAATTCCCATTTGAATATTCAAAATGTGTATCAGTAAACCAAAGTCTCTGAAATGAAGTTGCTGAACTTTGTGGAAGTTCAGTCGCTCAATTGTGTCCGACTCTTTGCCACCCCATGAATCGCAGCACACCAGGCCTCCCTGTCCGTCACCAACCCCCCAGAGTTCACTCAGACTCACGTCCATCGAGTCTGTGATGCCATCCAGCCATCTCATCCTTTGTTGTACCCTTCTTCTCCTGCCCCCAATCGCTCCCAACATCAGAGTCTTTTCCAGTGAGTCAACTCTTTGCATCAGGTGGCCAAAGTATTGGAGTTTCAGCTTTAGCATCAGTCCTTCCAATGAACACCCAAGACTGATCTCCTTTAGAATGGACTGGTTGGATCTCCTTACAGTCCAAGGGACTCTCGAGAGTCTTCTCCAACACCGCAGCTCAAAAGCATCAATTCTTTGGTGCTGAGCTTTCTTCACAGTCCAACTCTCACATCCATATATGACTACTGTAAAAACCAAAGCCTTGACTAGACGGACCTTTGTTGACAAAGTAATGTCTCTGCTGTTTAATATGCTATCTAGGTTGGTCATAACTTTTAAGTTCATGGCTGCAATCACCATCTACAGTGATTTTGGAGCCCCACCAAAATAAAGTCTGCCACTGTTTTCACTGTTTCCCCATCTATTTCCCATGAAGTGATGTGGAAGTTAGCATTTCCTGAACTTATTTGCAGAAGGAACACTTGCTGTGGATCACAGCTAGTGACACTCAGAGAACACAGTGCACTTCTGCAGAAGCAACTGATGGACCTGGACACAATTTTTTTATGTATTTCAGTTTTTCAATTAAAGCTAAAGGGAAGATAAGGGTATATTATGTGAGGAGTGGTGGCAAGTAAAGATGAAGACAGTCTTATTTTGAATCTTTTTTTGGAGAGTAGAAATATACTTGTTTTCACTAAGGTGTGTCATAAAATAGTGTGGATAATAATGACGTATTTAAAAATCGACAAAATTAAACAATTTCTTGTTTGTGACGCAGAACTTTTAGAATGCAGTGAGTGGTTCTTATTACTTTGCACAGTTCCTGACCTATGGTGGTTGATAATTTGTGAGTGTGCATGTGTATGTAATGGATAACTGCATTTGTCTTTATTGTGATCCTTAAGATCAGGGGTGTCCACCACTACCTCCTCACCTCCAACTCCAGTCCATAGAAGCATTGTCTTTCATGAAACCAGCCCCTGGTGCCTAAAATATTGGGGACCGCTGCTGAAGATAATATGGTTTCATGGAGTTTATTACTTAAAAAGCTGGAGGAAAATGAGTTATTTTCAGCTCCTGATCCTTGGTGACCGCACTTTACCTTTTCTAGTTTGGTAAACTGAAGGAAAGCTGTTGAAAACTTCTGAAACAAGCGGGAACTTCTGCTGGTTTGTGTGCTCGGTCTTGAAGTCATGTCTGACTCTGCAACCCAGTGGACTTAGTCCACCAGGCTCCTCTGTCTGTGGAATTTCCCAGACAAAAATACTGGAATGGGTTGTCATTTCCTCTTCCAGGGATCTTACCGGCCCAGGATTCAAACCACATCTCCTGCGTTGGCAGGTGGGTTTTTTACCATTGAGCCACCAGGGAAGCTCCTGCTGGTTTAACCTGATCTAAAAATTCCTTGAGTTGAATGCAACATTTCTTTTACCTGTGGCTGACTTCATGGTTTCTAGGGACTTGTTCCTTTTTATGACTTTTGTGACTGCAACCAAAGGAGAATTAGTTTTATTTAGACCTTTTTTTAAACTAAAGAAATTCCTTATGAAAATACATAAGTTAAGGCTTAATCTGATTGTGAAATCCCTGGCCTTTTGTGTGTGCGCACACATGCACGTTGTGTGTGTAGGATTGTTTATACTATTACTTTGCAGTTTTACTGATGAGAAGAAAAGATTGCGCTTGGATAAAGCAGTACCTAAGGAGTTAATTTTCCACATGTTTAATGTAATGCCCTCCTATTGAAGTCAGTGTTCCTTAATCACTAGTCAAATACTATTTGTCCATAATCTAAGGACAGTGAAAGGCCTGACTATACTCTAAAAGCAGTCTTAGATTAAAAATTAGTGCAGACAAGCTATTCTCAGGTAATCCAGATGGTGGTAGTATATGGTTTCTAGAGCCATATGATCGGCAACAAATTTTAGTAGGAATCTGATACCTCTGGAATATAGTTTGAAAATGTGCTATTTTTGATTACAAATTCCTTTGCATTTTTATCAGGCACAGGTAGAAATGCTAGCAAATAAATAATGGATGGTATAATAAATTTGGTATTTCACAAGCTCCTAACTTTTGTCAGTGCTAAATTCATTTTGCATAGGGCCTTGAATAGGTTTGACCTACCTCTTGGATATAATCAGTGATTAAAACTGTATGAAAAATCATTTATTTTAAAAGTCACACTTTGAAGTTTCCCATAGTGGGGTTATAATGTTTTAATTGTTTTGATAATTTAACTCCAGGTCTTGTAGATAAGCTGCTCAGAAAGCCATTGGTAAAGGATTCAGTTTTCCTACTGTGGCCTGAAGTGTGTTGCTTGGTTAGCAGGCTATCATGTTAAAAATGACCCCAAATTACTACAGGTTCTCTCTCAAAACACAGTTGGAAGCATTCCATTTTGAAAACTAGAGGTAGAGTTACTTGTCTTAGTTCTTATAAACAAAGCAGAAAGTTAGGAATTCATTTATAAGAATATTATGATTTAATCTAACTATGATGCTGCTATGTAGTGTTTTTAATTTGCAGTAAAATTGAAGACTAGTGATTTGAATGTAGTCTACTTACTTAAATTGTTCTGTATTTAATCAGCTTATTTGCACAATGAAACGTCTAGATATCTAAGTTCTTTGGTTAAAAGTTACGTCAGGGCTCTCAAATCTTTTAAAAAAAGATTTGAGTAAAATAATAGCAAGGAATAAACAATAGGAGAAGAAACCATTAAAAACAAAAAAATCCTCTAAAAATATCCTGGACAAATTAAAAGATATTTTCTCACTCAAGGTTCTACCGTGAGTGAACATGTGAGTTAGTATCATCTTCTTCTACGGTGAAATATATGCGGCTTTCAAAAATACTAGATAAAATGAGAAGTTACAACAGGAACCTTTGTAAGCTGAATTTTATGGAGAACTAAAAAAAAAAAAAAGGCATTATACAGTTTCTTAGCATTACGCAAAGACAATGTGTAGTGAATATGGCCTAGTATTTTGTTGCAAATCAATGATATGGGACTCACCTGGGTCAGGTGTGGTGAATTTCCACTTCTGTACAAAGCAAGGGGAGTGTGTTGCACATTGCATCTTTATTGCTGAACCGTGGAGTTCCCCCTTTTTAGTGCCTATGTTGATATATGTATGGTATTGTACTCAGTCCTGTCCAGCTCTTTGTGTCCCTTTGGACTGTAGCCTGTGAGGCTTCTCTGATCATAGGATTTTCCAGACAAGAATATTGGAGTGGGTTGCCATTTCTTCCCCCTGGGGATTTATCATACATAGATGCTGATATATATGTACTGATATAAGCATATATGGGCTTCCATGGTGGCTCAGACCGTGAAGAGTCTGCCTGCAGTGTGAGAGACCCAGGTTCTATCCTTGGGTCAAGAAGAGCCCCTGGAGAAGTGAATGGCAACCCACTCCAATATTCTTGCCTGGAGAATCCCATGGACAGAGGAGCCTGGAGGGTTGCAGTCCATAGACTTGCAAAGAGTTGGACATGACTGAGTGAATAACACACACGAGCATATATATTGCTATAATTTTCTTAATAAACATACATTTTTAGGATAAAAATCATCATTTAACTTAACATTTTTAGTGAACTAAATGTATGAAATAGAAAGTATTTTATGCTGGAGAGAGTATATGGATCTTTCCAATGGCTGTTCCCTTAGAGTTACCATTTTTCCGTTTGCGCAAGATGCACTATAAACAAAAGTGTTAAGGTGCTTGTTACTTGATACCTTTGAGTGCTGGCCACCTTCCCTTGCTTTTCCTCAAAGCTGAGGTCATGTAAGATAATCAGAGTTTGACCTGGGATGAATTGGAGCATTCTCCATTCTTAGGAAAGGAGAAAATAAAAGAACTGCTTTCTCTTTGAGGTGATGATTGAAGGGATGCTATAAAATATTTAGATTCTTTTAGGAAAACCAGGAAAAAGTTAAAGCATGGTAAAAGTGAACTGAAATGTCTTATTCAAGGTATTGATTTTCATTTTATTTTAACCTGGAAAAACATCAGTTTCCAGCTGCTACTTTTTCTCTGACAGTTGAAGCAAGGCACCAAAAATGGCCCCAAGTGGGGCAAATATGATGGCATGCTTGTGATTTGATAGTTTTAGACAGTAGATAAAATCCATCCTAACTAGAGTTACATGAGGCAAGGAAGCTGGTTCTATCCTGCGACTGTGCATTTGAACAATCAAGAGATAGCTTTCAGTGTTCGGTGGTGTTCACCCTGAGATCTTCTGGAAGCACTGTACTTCCTGGAAAAGAAAAATCACACCACTTAACAAACTACACAAGATTTGGCAAGAATTATTTAGAAATGTTTCGAATCTTTCTCTTGACCTCAAAACATAACACATGCAGAACTGATTACATGTATTTAACATAGATTAATTGCTTCTTTCAGGACTGTTGCTTCAGCTTTATTGTGGTTCCAATGCCTACAAGTAAAGGTACTTCTAGCTCATACTGGACTTGATGGCTATTAAATCTTCTAACAGGAGGATTCCCTAGAGAACAGGACCTCTGTGACAGCCTTTGTAAGGACAGATGATCTCTCTTGATCCCAGGACATCCACATTTTAAGAGGGATTTCCTTCTTTGATATCTACATATGTTTCCTACTCTTGATATTTTCACAGTGAAACCTAATCAGAGCTGTTTCTTTTTCTGAAAAAAAAATTTTTTTTTTTGGTACTTCATCTACGCCTTCATATGTTGGATGTCTGTTTAACATCATGATAATCCTTTTGGAAAGAGAATGTGCTTTTGCTTACATTGAATAACAGGGAATAGATGTCAGCATTCAGGAAATAATTATTACTCCAGGAGGGAATGTAGTTCTTTCAGAGGCCTGAGAGCTGGAGTTGAGTCTGAGTTGGGTGTTTTGTCCTTCATGCTATCTCTTGAAATTTCCTTTTTTTCCCCCCAGCTCCTCTTAAAACATATCCTGATCTTGTACAAAGGTATTACTATGCTATGCTTTTTGAACATCAAGACTAAATATTTCCATAGTAGGTTTCAGACAGACTGTCACTTACCTATTACCAAGTGCACTATATATTCCCAAAATATGGTTCAAAAAGGAGGGCCATTCCTTTTGATGCTGGCTGTATGGTTGATGTATTCCATTGTACAGGTTTACTTTAAGGTTAACGATGGAAAGTTTTGAATGTTTGGTGCATGGAAAAAGAGTCTTCAGTTTGATGGTAATGAACTGAGTCTCTGGAGACTTCACATGCGTTGTGAAAGGGGTACTCGTGTTGCATCCTCACAGAGACGAGTTAGTCTTGCACTTGTCATGTTGGTATGGGCAAGGTTTTGGGGCAGTTCATCATATTTACAAGTAATTATCAGTGATGCTGGTAGTCATGAAATCTTTCAGAAGGATTTTGAGAGAATTGTCTCTATCAGGAACTTTTATTGACTGGAACTTTCCAATGTCCATGGAACTTTCCTGATTAAATCTTAAGTTTGTAAGGAAGAGAGATTCAAAGTTTTGATAAGTAAGTGATTGGGAAAAGATAATTGACTGGTAACTGGCAAGCTGTTGAGACCCCAAGTTATTTTTAGGGGTTTTGCTGCCTTGTGATTAATCCACTTTCTTTCCCCACCTTCTAAATATTTGATTTCTCTTTTCCTGTAACTTCAGATTTGGTTGCCGTACCTCTTGAGCTCCAAGAAGAATGCATGCTATAGTAGATTTGACTTCTTTCTCAACTGGCAAATTCTTTGGTTATGTAGTAGTTCAAACTTCTGGCATACAGAACCTCTGTCAGCCAATTCATCCAGATCATAAGCTACTGGTCATCTGCTTGATTGGCTACTTTGAGGGTAGGTCCCAACAATAGACCAGTCAGAAGGCTCTATGAAGTGGGGTTGGAAGAGAGGGGAATGACAGGAAAAATAAAACAAGATTGATGCTTTCTTGGTTGGGATTGTAGACCAGACATTTCCTTAAAAAAAAAGGAGAGGGGAGGGGAATGAGATGAGGGCATGTCAAGCACCTAATAATTAAAAAATTCAGCTACAGTATCTCAATGATGCCTAAATTATGGAAACAGAAGCAGATAAATGCAGGTGAAGCCAGAAAATCCTACATTGTTTCAGGCACTTCGGTGTGATAAAAATGAGAAGGATGAAATTAAAATCTTGTGCTTTTTATAACTCAATTGTTACATCATTGGATGGATTACATAGTGATAGGATAATGAGGGTAGTGAATGTGTAGAGCAAAATGTTCATTGTCTCTAGGCCTTGTGAATAGCAGTGCAACATGTATTTGCCTCCATCCGTACTAGAGGTGGCAAGAGCCAGTGTAATTCATTTTGAACACAGGGTCTGAGTCCATCAAAGGCAGGGGCAGTGAGTGGGATGTAATGGCACAGAGGGTTGGTGTTTGCCAGTGGCGTGCTCTGCTGGTTTATGCCGAAGTCCATAGAAAGTGTCAAAAAGGAGCAGGAAAAGTGACCTCCCTCTTGGGCTGTGTTTTTAATCACATGTTCTATGCTTGTTGACAACAAACAAAATGATCCCCATTCCTTATTGCTAAGGAGATCTATTAAATTTCTTAGTATAGGATGTTACCTATTACGGAAGTATTGCAACCCAGGTGTTCCTGGCTAACTTCCCAGTGTCCCCAGACAATCCTACTAAGTAGTTACTCACTGGTCTGCAATGGGGCTATCGTTTCATCCTGTCCAGAAACCTCAGCCTAGCTCTCTGATGGTGAGAGAGGGACCTGTAGGCCTCAGTCCAGTCTCTCATCAGTAAGTGTGTGTGTGCGCAAGGTGGGGTGGGCGTGGTTATTTGTGTGCACATATGCTGGCTGGACAGCTCTCCTCCTTTCTTGCACTTTGTTTGACCAGTAGTCTGTCCAGGCATGGTCTTCTCATAGAGATGGAAGAGGTATAAAAGAATGAGAACGTTCACTTTCTACCATAAGAGTGGTTTCATTTGCATATCTGAAGTTACTGATATTTCTCCCGGCAATCTTGATTCCAGCTTGTGCTTCCTCCAGCCCAGCATTTTGCATATGCCTAAGCCTTTGACTGTGTGGATCACAATAAACTGTGGAAAATTCTGAGAGAGATGGGGATACCAGACCACCTGACCTGCCTCCTGAGAAGTCTGTGTGCAGGTTAAGAAGCAACAGTTAGAACTAGACATGGAACAACAGACTGGTTCCAAATAGGAAAAGGAGTACGTCAAGGCTGTATATTGTCACCCTGTGTATTTAACTTCTATGCAGAGTACATCATGAGAAACGCTGGACTGGAAGAAACATAAACTGGAATCGAGATTGCTGGGAGAAATATCAATAACCTCAGATATGCAGATGACACACCCTTATGGCAGAAAGCAAAGAGCTAAAAAGCCTCTTGATGAAAGTGAAATAGTTTTCTCAGATAAACAAAAGCTGAGGGATTTCATTACCACTAAACCTGCCTTATAAGAAATGATAAAAGGTGCTCCTGTACCTGATATGAAAAGGCAAGTATAGCAAACTATGTATAAGGTGCTAGCTAAATAGACAAAAAGAATCTGAAAATTGCAACTCTATATCAGAATAATTGTTAAACAATTACAGCATAAATGTTAAACAGGGGTGGGGGGGCAAGCAGTGTAAATAACTACAACTACTTCAATCTGGTAACCAACTCACACCATAAAAAGGGATAATTTGAGACAACCTAATGACTGCAGCCATGAAATTAAAAGACCCTTAGTCCTTGGAAGAAAAGTTATGACCAACCTAGATAACATATTCAAAAGCAGAGACATTACATTGCCAACTAAGGTCCATGTCGTAAAGGCTATGGTTTTTCCAGTAGTCATGTATGGATGTGAGAGTTGGACTGTGAAGAAGGCTGAGCGCCGAAGAATTGATGCTTTTGAACTGTGGTGTTGGAGAAGACTCTTGAGAGTCCCTTGGACTGCAAGGAGATCCAACCAGTCCATTCTGAAGGCGATCAGCCCTGGGATTTCTTTGGAAGGAATGATGCTAAAGCTGAAACTCCAGTACTTTAGCCACCTCATTCGAAGAGTTGACTCATTGGAAAAGACTCTGATGCTGGAGGGATTGGGAGCAGGAGGAGAAGGGGACAACAGAGGATAAGATGGCTGGATGGCATCACTGACTCGATGGAAGTGAGTCTGAGTGAACTCCAGGAGTTGGTGATGGCTACGATTCATGGGGTTGCAAACAGTCAGACGCGACTGAACTGACTGACCTGAAACATAAAAGGGAAAGTAGGAAAGGATGGAGCCTATATAGACAAGGGAAGATAAGATGTTATCAGCCGGAAAAGGACTATTTTATCTGTGACATGTTTTGTACAAACCTCATGGTAACCACAAAACGTAAATCTAGAACAGAGACATGAAACATTAAAAAAAAAGAAGAAACCAAGAAAAATATCATAGGAGAGCACCAAACTAAAATATCAGACAGAAACACAAAGATATAGAGATATAGAACAACTAGAAAACAAAAGATAAAATGGCAGTACCAAGTCCCCATTTATCAATAATCACCCTAAATGTAAAATGACTGAATTCACTAATCAAAAGATACAGAGTAGCTGGATTGTTTGTTTTTGCTTTTATTTCTTGTGCCTTGGAAGACTAATCTAGGAAAACATTGCTACAATTTATGTCAGAGAATGTTTTGCCTATTTTTTCTTCTAGGAGTTTTATGAGGCCATGTCTTATACTTAGTTGTTTAAACCATTTTGAACTTATTTCTATATATGGGTGAGGGAATGTTCTAATTTCACTGATTTATATGTAGCTGTCCAGCTTTTCCAACACCTCTTGCTGAAGATTGTCTTTTCTCCATTGTATATTCTTGTCTCCTTCATTGTAGATTGGCTGGCTATAGGTGTCTGGGCTCCATGCCCTGTTCCAGTGATCACTGTATGTCTGTTTTTGTGCCAATACCATGCTGCTTTGATTACAATACTTTGTAGTATTATCCCAAGTAGCATTTTCAAGTGTTCAACCATAGTTTGCCATGAGCAACCTGGTGACCTAAAACACCAGAAATATTTGTTTCTGTAAAATGTGCCCTTTCCAGTATCTTAGATATTTTTTCATATTTTGATGGCTAGAGTAGCAAATATAAACCAAGAGACAATATATATATCAGAAAAAGAAGATTCAAAGAATGTAAAGTCCTTCTGGTCATTGTTAAAAGAGAAATCATACATAGCAAATTACTGGTGAAAGATGGATTAAAGCAACCCCAACTTAAGTCTACAAAATCATGTGTGATTTTGTCATTTTTTAAAACAAGCAATTTAAAGTGTAGGTCTTTAAAACGCTATAACAACATGCTCTTAACTAATTCCAGTAGTCATGTACAGATGTAAGAGTTGGGCCATAAAGAAGGCTGAGTGCCAAAGAATTAATGCTTTTGAACTGTGGTGCTGGAGAAGATCTTGAGAGTCCCTTGAACAGAAAGGAGATCAAATGGGTCAGTCCTAAAGGACATCAACCCTGAGTGTTCACTGGAAGGACTAATCCTGAAGCTGAAGCTCCAGTACTTTGGTCACCTGATGGGAACAGTTGACTCTTTGGAAAAGACTCTGATGTTGGGAAAGATGAGAGCAAGAGGAGAAGGGGGAAACAGAGGATGAGATGGCTGGACGGCATGAGTGACTGAATGAACATGAGTTTGAGCAAACTCAGGGAGACAGTGAAGGACAGGGAACCATGCTGTAGTTTATGAGTTCACAAGGAGTCAGATATGACTCAGCAACAGAACAAGTCTTGAGGCACCTCCATGGTGTTTTCCAGACAGAATTCAAATCCCCTGAACCAAAACACCCCTCAGTGAATATGATGTTTTCAGTAACAGTTGTTGTCAGCAATCCAATAGACATTCCCTCAATAACCATTCTTAATGCATGGGCCCAGCCTTTGGAAGTTTCTCACAATCTCACAAATTACATCTATAGCCACAACTTCCCATGACTCTGCAAAATGCATAATAACCAAGATTAATTTAACAAGAAATAATTAACAAGATATTTTTTAACAACATTAATTTCATAGAAATGTCAAATGTGACACTTTCTTATTTAAAGATGGCCCAGGGCAGGGTTAATAATCAGCTGCCTGTTGCTCTGGCTAAACCATGAGAAGAACATCATGGATAAAGAATAAAAGCAAAATATAGCAATGCAGTATACACTAAATGAAAGTATATCAGGTTATTAGTTGGAGTTGTCATGCCCTGCTAAGCCAAGGAAAAACAGTGTGGACCTTGGAAGGCTGGGTCAGCACAAGTTCAGAACACTGCTTGTTCACACACAATGATGTTTTCCCAAGGCATATGCGGGAGTATGACCTCCAACTGGGGGATGCCCCTTGTACAAGAAAATAGCAAAGGTAGTTCAAAATGATCAATAAAATGAGAGACGTGACCAAGGACACAGGAGTCTGATTTTATTGCAGCAAAACAATAGACATTCTGCTTACCAAGACACTAAAGAAAAGTGATGTGGCTGAGGAACAGGCTCTTGATCCAAGAGGTCTTGAGTCCCCCAGTCCCATCTCTAAAGCTTTAATTCTGTCTCTAGCTTCTTTTTCCCAAGCTGTGTGTCGACCACTTTCGATCCGTGCCTGCTATGCTGGCAGCAGCAGCCTTCTATGCAAAAATTGCTGATCTTAGTTATTCACCATTCAATAAACAAATCATGTGTGTAACAACTGTCTGCCAGGCATGACTGGCAGCCACCACATGCATGATTTGAACAAAAGAGATATAGCCTTGTCTATATAGAGTTTGTAGTCATGAGACTATAGGAAAGGCAGACATTAAACATGTAAACACATAAATAAATAGAAAATTACAAGCTGTGACAAACATCTGAAAAAGAAGATAATTGGCTGGTATAAATCAGAATGAAAAGATGGACCTATTTTAGATGAAATTCAGGTTTTAAATACTGAGGAAACCTGTAAGTACTAATACAGCGATGTGTGTTTAATAGACCTGGATAAAAGGTTTGTATTTGCACTGAGAGCTTTTACTCTCTCCTGGAATCTGTTCTCTGATTTTTAGGTTTTCATTATTTGTTTGACAGGCATGCTTTGCTTCTAACATTAGGAGAATGTGAAAACGTTTGAACTGTAGTTTCTCATTTCAATAATATTCAATAAAACATGTGTGATGCTTAATAACTCAGTAATGGGCTTCCCTGGTAGCTCAATGGCATAGAATTCACCTGCCAATGCAGGGGACACAGGTTTGATTCAAGTACCAGGAAGATCCCACCTGCCACAGAGCACCTCAGCCCGTACACAACTGTTGAGCCTGTGCTCTAGAGGCGAGGCACTGCAACTACTGAGCCCATGTGCTGTGATTACTAAAGCCCGTGTTCTCTAGAGCCCGTGCTCCACATCAGAAGAAGCTACTGCAATGAGCAGCCCGCACACTGAAATGAAGAGCAGCCCCCGCTTGCTACAACTACAGAAAAGCCGGCCCAGCAGCAAAGACCCAGCAGAGCCAAAATAATAATAATAATAATGACTCAGTATCTTTTTCTGTAGTCTCCCCACCGTGTTTTCTCCTGAGGAAAAACATATTATGTGGACTTTGCTTCAGATGTGATTACTAAAGCCCGTGTTCTCTAGAGCCCGTGCTCCACATCAGAAGAAGCTACTGCAATGAGCAGCCCGCACACTGAAATGAAGAGCAGCCCCCGCTTGCTACAACTACAGAAAAGCCGGCCCAGCAGCAAAGACCCAGCAGAGCCAAAATAATAATAATAATAATGACTCAGTATCTTTTTCTGTAGTCTCCCCACCGTGTTTTCTCCTGAGGAAAAACATATTATGTGGACTTTGCTTCAGATCAGCTCATGCTCATGCTCATCCTGAGAAAGGTGCCCTACTATAGCTTGCGATGTACCTAGAGTTTGCATTGTAAGCCAATAATAAAGAATTACTATAAATCCATTTAAATCCTATGTACTATTCACCCTAGAGATACAACTGAGTAACAAGATATTTGAAAGTGAAAGCTAAAGTACTATGCATAAAAAGTATGGGGGGCTTTAAGAGAGTAACATAGGGGCTCTGACCTGGTTTGAGAGATTTGAGGAGGCCTGCCTTGAATAGTGAGGTTCAGGCTGAAATCTGAAAAATAACAAAAAGTTATATTTGTCTGACATTCTAATGCTAAAACAACAACCTTAGTATGAATTATCACTTTACAGACACACATCAAAAAGATGAAGAAAAAAAAATAACCTTCTTTTCTAACTAGGACTTAGAGAAGCAATTCAGTACATTTTTATTAACAACAAAAATAAAAGTAAATGCAAATTTAATTTAAATTTATTTAAAAATGTTACAGTAAAAGTTACGTGAGTCTGAGTGAACTCCGAGAGATGGTGATCAACAGGGAGGCCTGGCGTGCTACGATTCATGGTGTCGCAAAGAGTCGGACACAACTGAGCAGCTGAACTGAACTCTGCATGTAAGCTAAATGAGCAGGGTGACAATATACAGCCTTGACGTGCTCCTTTTCCTATTTGGAACCAGTCTGTTGTTCCATGTCCAGTTCTCACTGTTGCTTCCTGACCTGCATACAGGTTTCTCAGGAGGCAGGTCAGGTGGTCGGGTATTCCCATCTTTTAAGAATTTTCCAGAGTTTGTTGTGGTCCACACAGTCAAAGGCTTTGGCATAGTCAATAAAGCAGAAGTAGATGTTTTTCTGGAACTCCCTTGCTTTTTCGATGATACAACAGATGTTGGCAATTTGATCTTTGGTTCCTCTGCCTTTTCTAAATCCAGCTTGGACATCTGAAAGTTCATGGCTCATGAACTCTTAAAGCCTAGCTTGGAGAATTTTGAGCATTACTTTACTAGTGTGTGAGATAAGTGCAATTATGGGGTAGTTTGAGCATTCTTTGGTATTGTCTTTCTTTCTCGGAGCCACACAGTTTCCTAGAAAACTTGGAAACAGTTTCACAGTGTTTAAGTGAAAAATTGATGCTGGGGGAACTATATTATAAAGTGAGACTTGGAAGAAATATTTAAAAACATCATGTGAAGTATGCGAACCAGGGAGAAAACTGAAGGTACTGAAATTAGTGTAAGGACTGGGTCAGCAAGAGGCTATTGGGCAAGTTGTTGAGAAGGTGGGATAATTTTAAAGCTGTGGTTTCAGAGAAGATAAAGAGATACTTTTTGACTGGGGTTTACAGTATATTGTTACAGTTTTAAGTATTGCATTAAACTCAGGTTAAATTTGTGCAACTTGTATCAGTGAAGAAAAAGTAGAACTGATATCGTGATGTCATTGGTGCTTTTCTGCATTTCTCCCAGCCTGTGAACACACACATCTGACTTCCTTACATTTGATTTGCTTGTATAATTTCCCCCAGTCTCATTCATCCTTCTCAGTGCTTTTAGAGAAGGGTGCCTGGTAAATTTTCCATCAATATTTGCTTAGTATCTGGGTAGTAAAGTGAAAGTTGCCCAGTCATGTACTACTCTTTGTGACCCCATGGTGGAGTTCTCCAGCCCAGAATATTGGAGTGGGTAGCCTTTCCCTTCAGGGGATCTTCCCAACCCAAGGATCAAATCCAGGTCTCCTGCATTTGAGGTGGATTTACCAGCTGAGCCCACTCCAGTATTCCACCCAAGAATACTGGAGTGGGTGGTCTATTCCTTCTCCACTGGATATTCCTGACCCAGAAATAGAACCAAGGTCTTCTGAATTGCAGGTGGATTCTTTACCAATTTAGCTATCGTATTCCCCAAGTTTTCTAAGTATTCTTTATCCGTTTCTCTCATAAGTGTTGGACATGTATTTATAACTTCTTTTGTGTATTCCTAGTAGTTGTCCTACAGGGACCTTGAGCTGATGCCATAAATCTGACCAACAGACCTCTTCTCCTTTTCTACACCTTCCATTTGGGGTAACAGCATCTCCAACCCAACTGATGCTGAAATAGCTTTGGCTCCAGTCCTTCCCTTCTTTATTCCTAGATTTATTTCAGATCTTCATGATCTCTTGATGAGATTACAACAGCAGACATCTAGCAGTTCTCCCTGCATCAGTTTAAAGTTGCCTTATCTTTGCAGTTGGATATTGATATAGTGTTTCAGTTTTTTCCTTAGTTGTTGACACTGAGGCTGGATAGCGCATGTGTGATATGTCTACTCAATGGCTATCTGGGTAGTATCTCAGTTTCTTAATTTGATAACTTTGATCATTTTATTTTTTCAAAGAAGTTACATAAGAGTAAAATATTTGAGCAAACTTTATAGTTTTTAATAATGCTTGACAATATTTGATTGTGAAGGTCAACAGAAATAGCTAAAAACAGGTATAAAATTGCCACTGAAATTCACTTTTCCATGTTATTTTCATCTCTAGTTATCTGGAGGCAGCAAAAATAGTATCACCTTCTAGGTAATACTTAACTGATGTATATGGGTGGTGTTTGTCTATAAGCTCAGTAGATTTTGGTTGAGTAGTACTGGGAAAAAAAAATCTGAATAAACTGATAGTATTTTTAAAACTTGTGTTTGAAAACCTTTTGTAATGTGATTCTATATAAACTCATCTAAAAATTTGTACTAGAAGAAATCCTGTCCTTATCCAGGTCATTATACTTTGTTTCCTGAAGACTGAGGACTGCATCCATGTTATCAACTCATATGGACTTAGTCTGAGTTGTTTATTTATTCATACAATAATTGGATATATTGTAAGAACAAAGCTTCTTGGACAACTGTCTCTCCTGTAGTTCTAAAATACATTGCATAATTCAAACAATGTAAATGTATGCAAAAGGCTTCAAGTCTGATTTTTCAGATGATAAATTGAATGCAGGTGTTCATTATTTACCTCATTGTAAGGTGGCCTATTTTGTTTCTACTTGAAACATTCTGAGGAGGATTCTGCAATGGCAGAGTGAGAAACTTGTGCATGCATGCCTTTGGTTTAGTATTTCTCCAGTGCATATATTCTTTGTGGGCAAGCTCCCCAGGCTGCTTTGCAGAAATAGAACTGCAAGTGATGCAGAAGCTGGAAAAATAGATACGTGACTGGAGTATTTTGTAACCGTGGGCCATTACATGATCACCATAAAACAATAGTCCCTTCCTTTTTTGTGTTATAAAAGCCCTGACACTTGTTGAATCCCTCCCCAGAAAAATAACTGCATTATGCACAAAATAATATTTTTAGAGGTTTTTCCAGCCCCTCTGAGTCCTTTTCATCTACCTTATGTTAACAACTTTGCCATGTTCTCATATGTTGTTGATGGAAATGTAAATTGAAGCCATCTCAGTGGGCAACAGTATAGAATTACTTACCTAATTAGAATGCACATATTCCTGTTTCAGGGTAAAGATAACCAACTGAACACGGATCTAGTTTTGTTTACTACACAAACCTCATTCAAGTCTCTTAGCAAGGGACTAAAACACTGTGAACCCACAGGAATAAGGAGAATGAGAAGTGGTGATGGCAAACAAATAACTAGAAAGAAGGTGAGTGAATAGTAACTGACAGCAATGAATCTGAGAAGGCTGAATTAGAAGGGAATTTTAGGGAAAGCTAAGAATTAAAATTGACTACAATAGAATTGCTCAAAAGTTCAGGAACTAGTAGCCCCAGGTACCCCTAGACAGAGGATGAGCTGGTTGGATGGTATCACTGACTCAGTGAACATGAGTTTGAGCAAACTCTAGAATAGTGAAGGGTAGGGAAGCCTGGTGTGCTGCAGTCCATGGGGTCACAAAGTATCAGGCGTGACTTAACAACTGAACAACAACAACCCTTAGAACTGAGTGAAGGGGGACAAAATTAGGAGACTTTAGTGGAATGTAGAAACTACTAAAAAGTAGTCTGATCTTTAGATTACCTTCTTTACTCTATGACCCTTCTCATCCCCACTACAGAAGCAGATGGGGGGGAAGAGCTCCCTCCATCCAGAAGAGAACACTGGTTGAAGGAAGGAGTGCCTTGCCCCAAACAGTGACCAACAGACAGTGCATTCTGCCTTCCTGATGGGAGAAGCCCTTGGTGTCTTCTCCCACTCAGCAGCAAGTATCTTGGTGGCTTGGTTTTCTCTCCTGGCTGGACACTGGAAATGTTTTATTTGAATAATAGGTATAGTCTAAGAAGAAAGACCTAAAAGTACTCACCTCAGAGATTCCCTGGTAATCATCTCGACCTCATCACCCTGCAGTGAAGCTCATGGTTTACAAACCCCACTCCTTCACTCAGTGCTGAATAGGTTTACCATCCCACTTGAAGAATGCACTTACCATGGAAGACAGAGACCAAAACAAAGAGAAAAGCATACCATGAGAAAACAGCGAATATGCAGAGAAAGGAAAACTCTTAAAAAGTTAGTATCATTACAGAGGTAAAACTTCTGCAAACGTGAACTAAGATCAGAATGCTCAAACAAATTAATGTTCGGAGGATAAAAACAAGATCTGGAGTTGAAATCTGAGGATCTCTCCTCAAAATATTGAAAGATGAAATACAGTGAAGAAAATTGTAAGTCCAATAAAAAAAATGTAAGCATTTAATGACAAAACTTTCCCAAAGAGAAAATTGAGAGGAAGAAATTTATCAAAGAAATAATGCAACAAAAAGTATTTTTTAAAGCTTACCTCTTGCAGTCCTTTTCTCAGAAAGCTACTAGAGGATGTGTACAGAGTGTTATTCAGAAAAATTACATGGGTGTTGGAAATTCATGGCAGGTGATAGATGAAGAGTATCCCCAGGATGATGGTGTAGGGTGCTCTCAGGATGATAGCTGTGTGTCACTGTCACCAGTCCCTGCTGAAAAAGGTCAGAAGACTCCAAGGGTGACTTCTTCAGGAATACAAAGTTGGCGAATACCTTACCTGTCTGAATATCTTCAGAGAAGATCTAGACAAATAGTTATTTGCTGTTGAATGACTCATAGAAAGCTAAACAGTTGAAGCAAAAGAGAAGTTACAAACTCCAGGAAAAACAAAGACTTGTGCAGGAAAGGAATTTCAGTGTATAACTTAGCATGAGTAATGATGACACAGTCACTAATGTAAGCACTCGATGTAACCAAAAATGAAGGTACTGAAGGCATGGGAATTAGGAAGTGTTGCTGTGCATTGTGATGCGGGGAGGAGAGGAGACAAAATTCTTCTATATCTGACAGCTAACTCAGAAAATAGAGCTGTATGCTTTTTAGAGAGAGGGTGTGATAGTAAACTGTTTCCGTCCTTCAGGCCTGACAGTATTCTGTTTTTCTCCTTTACTGTGTCCTCCTGGTAAGTGAAGTCTCTTTCTCTGTTCCTTGATTATGGATTGAGCCTGCTGGCTTGCTTTGGGATTTTTGCAGAGGAGATGTAGATAGAGGCATGAATGTGCCTCTGCTGTTGGGTTTGCCCTTTGTTGCATCTGTTGTCCTAGGGAAGGCACAGTCTGGTTGCTGTCCCTCCAGTGTGGCCTGTGGTGTGTGACCCACGGATCAGAAGGGCCACAGCCAACCTACAGTCCTGCAGGTTACGGCACAGTCAGCCTCAGCCATTCCACCACTGTGTGTAAGAAAGAAGTCGATTGCTGTGTGCTACTGAGATTTGTATATTTGTTAATCCCTGGTGGCTCAGACGGTAAAGAATCTGCCTGCAGCTCAGGAGACCAGTGTTCGATCCCTGGGTAAGGAAGATCCCCTGGAGGAGGTGATGACAACCCACTTCGGTATTCTTGCCTGGAGAATCCCCATGGATAGAGGAGCCTGGCGGACTACAGTCCATGGGGTCACAAAGACTTGGACTAAGCACGGCACACAGTAGTTGACTTGTTACACATGGAAATGAATATTAGAGGTGTCAACTGAGAGAAGGAAAAGTGATTGCCTGTGGTGAAGACAAAGTAGGGCAAAGGAAGTGAGGTTGACTTTTTCATAACAAATCTTGTAGAGATAGTTGGTTCTTTGAACTATGTACTTTGATAACTGAAATCTATGAACTAAAAATTTAGAAAACAAAATGGATGACATGATTTTGTGCTTGGAGTTTGTAGAGGAAATCTAGTGGAGGACAAATGATCAAGACAGTCGGGGTGCTAGTAATAAAATTTTCTATGCCTTCAACTGTAGTCTGCTGGTTGATGAAGGACAGTCTAGAAAAATGAGCATACTTAAGAACCGGTGGAGATTTTGCAGGATTGGATGCCTCGTTCAGGGTCACTGGGAGAGGAGAGTAAGAGAAATGATGGTTGGAAGTTCTAGTCAGATTGGATTAAGAAATGGAAAGTTTCAGAGGAGTCTCAGCTGAAGGTAAAAATAAACAATAGGAATTAGTTGTTCAAGTGAAAATAAATTCTAGCAAGGAAATGGCTAGAATATTTAAAGTTTGTGCACATGGACCTCGGATTCAGCCAGTAGAACGTCAGTAATTTGAATGAAATGAAAGTCTGATCCCACAGGTCTGCAATGGCGGAGCCTGTGAAGTGGTGACGGCAACACTGTTATGAAGACTGGGAGAGCTGTCGAGATGGCGTGCGTTTTGGAGGGACAGAGGGTTTGCACAGAAAGAGAGATGGAAGGGTCTGGAATGTTAATTCTGCCTGTGAGGCCTGAAGTCAGTGGTGGCTGGGAAAATCAGGAGAAAGCACTTGAGAGTGATGGTGAGAAATGGGTGTTCTTTCATATCTAGGAGACGAAGACTCAATAAGTAATGAATTTGCAGCAAAACGGGATGGTACCGGGGAAAGGGCAGCTTTCTAGGATGATGGTCCCATGGAGACTGGCTGAACAGCACGAGAGGTATTTTGCAAGCTATTTGACAGTAGTCACTTAACTACTACATAGAAAAGATGGAAAAAGAGTATACACGTAACAAAAGCTACCAACTGTATGTGATTTATAGAATGAAACGAAATGAGACTATGCTTGTCATTGTCACAAGTGAGAATAAAATTATTCCTTAAACCTTTTTATCCCCATTTTATCTTTATTCTTCCAGTTTCACTGCCAGTGTGTCTTCCATTTTTCTTAACAGAAACTAAGTGTGAGGAAAGTAGAAGGAAAAGGTTGTACACAATTTCAGAGTTACCGCACTATCAGTACAGAAAACATAGAACTCTATAAAGTCATTAGATACTACTAAATAGCTATTACTGAATAACTACTTTTTAAACTTTGATTAACTACTACATAGAAAAGATGGAAAAAGAGTATACACGTAACAAAAGCTACCAACTGTATGTGATTTATAGAATGAAACGAAATGAGACTATGCTTGTCATTGTCACAAGTGAGAATAAAATTATTCCTTAAACCTTTTTATCCCCATTTTATCTTTATTCTTCCAGTTTCACTGCCAGTGTGTCTTCCATTTTTCTTAACAGAAACTAAGTGTGAGGAAAGTAGAAGGAAAAGGTTGTACACAATTTCAGAGTTACCGCCACTATCAGTACAGAAAACATAGAACTCTATAAAGTCATTAGATACTACTAAATAGCTATTACTGAATAACTACTTTTTAAACTTTGATTTGGGGCTCCCTGGTGGCTCAGATAGTGAAGAATCTGCCTGCAGGGTGGGAGACCTGGGTCTGATCCCTGGGTCGTGAAGATCCCCTGGGAGAAGGGAATGGCAATCCACTCCAGTTTCTTACCTGGAGAGGAGCCTGGCAGGTTATAGTCCATGGGGTCACAAAGAGTTGGACACGACTGAATGACTAACTCTTTCAGTTTCACTTTCAAACCTTAATTTGTACGTGCTGTGCTTAGTCACTCAGTCATGTCTGACTCTTCGCAACCCCAGGGACTGTAGCCCACCAGGCTCCTCTGTCCATGGGGATTCTCAGGCAAGATTACTGGAGTGGGTTGCCATGCCCTCCTCCAGGGGATCTTCCCAACCCAAGGACTGAACCCAGGACTCCCGCATTGTAGGTGGATTCTTTACTGTCTGAGCCGCTAGGGAAGCCCTTAATTTGTATGGTTAACTGTATTATAGCCCCTAACTATCTAGACTTTATCAAGGAGTAACCATAGACGAGACACTATGCCAGACACCCCACATGGCTATTATGCTAGTTCTTTTCAGTAGCTTTTATTCTCCATTTCTGAAAATGGAAGAAGCTTTAGGGACAGACTTGTTTAAGTATTTTCTCCCCCATCAGATAACTTGTTATGTAGAAGGACAGAGTTGTAACCGAAGTCTGTTTGACCTCAACTACTTGGCAACAATGCATCAAGTTCAGTCAAGTACACATATACTTTCATTAATTAAGCAGACCCCCAATGATGGACTTGTTATGAATCTTAATGCACAGGTTGCAAATGGCTTTAAATTACTGCTAGAAAAAAGTAAGAACAGGAACAAATTGAGGAGTAATAGCCCATGTTTATCATGATGCTAACCAGATTTAATATTTTATAGTAGACACATTATTTCTAGATTTGCATGCTCAGAGCTTTAAATGCTCTGCACTTAATTATTACCAGGACATCAGATTGATTTGCTGAAAGCATTAAATATATGTGTTTGGAAACAAAATCTTAACTCTGGAAAGCATATATTTCTTGAGAATATAGCAATTATGTTACATATTACATTATACTACATAAACACTGTATAAAGTTTTTTTTCCAGTAAGAGCAAAGACCATGTGCATATGTCAAGGGTGAAAATTAAACCTTCATGTTAACCTTGTCCCTTAGTCTTTCTTCTCAGAGGCAAACAGGTTCTCCTGAGACCTTCTGAAGGGATACAAATTCATTCTTCACCTTTTATTTTCCATCTGTAGGCATCCATTCTGAGGAACTACAATTCCCTCTGTTACCTGTTTTGTCATTCTGCCTCCTGCATAGCAATCACCTTGAGATTGTTCCTTCCTACTCTCCTAGCAATTCTCTTTTTTCCTTACCTATTAGAATATCTTGCTTTCTGCATCCTATGTCTTCCCTTTTCTCACTGTGCTCCCCAAGTTTGTGGAGCACCATCACCCGAGAAAGAGTATGTGGGGAACTTCTGTTTTCCCAGGCGTGTAAGGAACTTAGAAATGATCACCCTCTCCTAACAGTACAAACCTAAGCAAACTGGAAAAAAAAAAACCAAAAAACAAAAACGTGTCTTAAATCTAACAGAGAAGTGAGATAACAGGACAGATTGGTGTCCTGAAACAAGCAAACACAGTGGAGTAGGAAACGGCAACCCACTCTAGTACTCTTGTCTGGAAAATCCCACGGACAAAGGAACCAGGCGGGCTACAGTCCTTAGGGTTGCAAACAGACACAAGTGAAGTGCCTTAGCACTCACACTCACGGTGGTTCTGTGTTTAGATTTTGAGAAACCTCCACATTGTTTTCTACAGTAGCTGTACCAATTTACATTCCTGTCTACAACACACAAGCCTTCTCTTTTTGCTACATCCTTACCAGCGGTTTGTCATTTGTGACCTTTTTGATGACAGCCGTTCTGACAAGTGTGCAGTGATATCTCATTCTGGTTTGTTTTGCACTTCTCTGATCAGCAAAGCTGAGCATCTTTCCTGTGCCTATTGATCACTTATAGGTTTTGTCTGGAAAAGTGTCTCTCCAGGTCTTCAGACTTTTTTTTTTGTTTTTAATTGAGTTGTTTGAATTTTTGATGGTTTATATGAGCTGGTTAAATGTTTTGGATATTAACCTTTTATCAGTCACATCGTTTGCAGGTATTTTCTCCCATTCAGGTGGTTGTCATTTAATTTTGTCAAAAGTTTGATTTGCTGTGTAAAAGCTTTTAAGTTTAAGTAGTCCAGTTTATTTGTTTTTGTTTCCTTGCATTAGGAGGTAGAGCCAAAAAAATTTTTAAAACAGCCCCAAAGCTTTCACAGTTTATGTGAAAGAGTGTTCTTATGTTTTCTTCTAGAGGTTTTTTGGTTTCTGGTCTTACATTTAAGACTTTAATACATTTTGAGTTTATTTTTGTATCTGGTATAAAGTAATGTTCTAGTTTTATTCATCTTCATGTAGCTGATTAGTTTTCCAAGCACCACTAGTTGCAGAGACTGTGTTTTCTCCATAGTATATTATTGTCTTCTTTGGCATCAATTAAATGATGGTGACAGCCTATCACTATCATTATTTCTGGGCTCTCTATTCTGTTCTTTTAAACTAGGTGTTTGTTTTCATACCATATTGTTTTTTTCTTTCTTTCTTCTTTCTTTTTTTTTTTAACCATAGCTGTGTAATATAGTTTGAAATCAGGGCATATGACACCTCCAGCATTGCCCTTCTTTCTCAACATTGTTTTGGCTATTCAGAGTCTTTTGTGTTCCCATCAGTTCAGTTCA
Organism: Madoqua kirkii; assembly: GCA_006408675.1. Classification (NCBI taxonomy): domain Eukaryota; kingdom Metazoa; phylum Chordata; class Mammalia; order Artiodactyla; family Bovidae; genus Madoqua; species Madoqua kirkii. The sequence goes on from SJYC01109061.1 coordinate 44,932, forward strand.
GTTCAGTCACTCAGTTGCCTCCGACTCTTTGTGACCCCATGAATCGCAGCACGCCAGGCCTCCCTGTCCATCACCAACTCCCGGAGTTCACTCAGACTCACGTCCATCGAGTCCGTGATGCCATCCAGCCATCTCATTCTTGGTCGTCCCCTTCTCCCTCTGCCCCCAGTCCCTCCCAGCATCAGAGTTTTTTCCAATGAGTCAACTCTTCTCATGAGGTGGCCAAAGTAATGGAGTTTCAGCTTTAGCATCATTCCTTCCAAAGAACGCCCAGAGATGATCTCCTTTCAAATGGACTGGCGGATCTCCTTGCAGTCCAAGGGACTCTCAAGAGTCTTCTCCAACACCACAGTTCAAAAGCATCAATCCTTCGGTGCTCAGCATTTTTCAACAGTCCAACTCTCGCATCCATACATGACCACTGGAAAACCATAGCCTTGACTAAATGGACCTAATGTCTCTGCTTTTATTCAGTGCTAAAAATTAATTCAAGTCATGAAAGACATGGATGCACTTTTAATATATATTACCAGGTGAAATAGACCAGTCTGAGCAGACCACGTACTATTTGATTCCAGATATGTGACTTCTGGAAAAGACAAAACTACAGACACAGGAAAAAGTTAATTAGTTGCATGGAATTGGGAGAACAGAGGAGGATGAATAGGAGAACAAAGCATTTTTAGTGCAGTGATCATATCTTATATGTTACCACTGTGGTGGTTACATAGCACTATACACTTGTTACAATGTGTAGAATGTGCAACACTAAGAGTGAACCCTAGTGTAAACTGTAGACTTCAGGTATTATCTGTGTGTTTACGTAGGTTCAGTGTACTGCTCTGGTGTAAGATTTTGTTAGCTAGGGAGCTTATATGTAAGTGGGGCTGGCAGTAAATGGGAACTAGCTATACTTTCTGCTCAATTTTGTTCTGAACCTAAAACTCAAAAAAAAGCCTGTTAAGAAACCTAGATTGAAAAAGTACATAGGAACTAAAATTCTACTGAGACTTTCAGTGGTTCTGTAAGTCCTTATTCTGCCTTCAGACAGGATATATAGCTTTTATGATTTTATATTGACAATCACTATCTTCTAAATCATGAAGAAATTCTTCCACTATTTATCTGATTTTCATTGTTGGCTGTTAAGTAGTCTTGTCCAGTTTGGATTCCTGCTTCTTTACAAGAGACTTTTTGTTTTTGTCCATTGGATTTGGTGTATTTTTGTCTATTGGCATCTATATTATGTAAGATTGTTTAAATTTGGGGACTCATTCTTTATTACTGCAATTAAAAATTATTTGGTTGTTTACTTCTCCAGACCTTTTACGTTCTTCTGATTTTTTTAACACATTGGACTTTGACTCATTATGTTTTTCTGTTTTCTACCCTTCTAAATATTATCTTTATTTTATGAGTATAAACGCTATCATTCTGGGACTGTTAAATCTTTATTGACTGTGTAGTTTCTAGTTTCTCCAAAACATTTTTTGCCATTTTGACCTTATTTTTCTTGTTAGTCTTACTTTGCATTTCAGTTATATCTGGCTTTTCTGTTCACATGTATATGTTGGTGATTGATTGTACTTTGTGAGTTTTATGGTGGGGGGTGGCTGTTGATTGTGAATTTCATCCTAAGGTGACTGTGCTGGACAGTAAATAGTGTGCCAAGGGGATGTGCCTGAGGATAATATTCAGCTCAGTCCAGTCGCTCAGTCATGTTCAACTCTTTGTGACCCCATGGACTATAGCACGCCAGGCCTCCCAGTCCATCACCACCTCTCGGAGTCCACTCAAACTCATGTCTGTCGAGTCGGTGATGCCATCCAACCATCTCATCCTCTGTCGTCCTCTTCCCCTCCTGCCTTCAATCTTTCCCAGCATCTTTTAAAATGAGTCAGTTCTTCACATCAGGTGGCCAAGGTGTCGGAGTTTCAGCTTCAGCAACAGTCCTTCCAATGAATATTCAGGACTGATTTCCTTCAGCATGGACTGGTTGGATCTCCTTGCAGTCCAAGGGACTCTCAAAAGTCTTCTCCAGCACCAAAATTCAAAAGCATTAATTCTTCAGCACTCAGCTTTCTTTATAGTCCCAACTCTCACATCCATGCATGACTGCTGGAAAAACTACAGCTTTGACTAGACAGACTTTTGTTGGCAAAGTAATGTCTCTGCTTTTGAATATGCTGTCTAGGTTGGTCATAACTTTTCTTCCAAGGAGCAAGGCTCTTTTAATTTCATGGCTGCAGTCACCATCTGCAGTGATTTTTGAGCCCAAGAAAATAAAAAGTCTGTCACTGTTTTCATTGTTTCCCCATCTATTTGCCACGAAGTGATGGGACCAGATGCCATGACCTTAGTTTTCTGAATGTTGAGCTTTAAGCCAACTTTTTCACTCTCTTCTTTCACTTTTATCAAAAGGCTCTTCAGTTCTTCTTCGCTTTCTGCTATAATGATGGAATCATTTGCATATCTGAGGTTATTGATAAAATATTATTAATACTATTTTGGGCTCCAGGTTTAGAGAGGCAGAGGATTCTCAGCATCTGCGTATTTGTGTGTTTTTTATGTGATCAGTGATAAAACTTTGGCTCTCATGCTGGATAATGTCCACATTTTGTGCGACTACACCTTGATTAACTTGGTGGTGGTTTAGTCGTGAAGTCATGTCCAACTCTTTGAGACCCCATGGACTATAGCCCACCAGGCTCCTCTGTCCATGTCATTCTCCAGGCAAGAATGGAGTGGGTTACCATTTCCTTCTCCAGGGGATCTTCCCGACCCAGGGATTGAACCTGGGTCTCCTGCATTGCAGGAAGATGATTTACCAACTGAACTTGCTTGATTAATATCTACCGTCTTGCTAGTTGCCTTATTTTTGTTCCTTTTCTTTTTCCTGCCTGCCTTTGTATTAATTTCTCATTTCATGATCCCCTTTTATTCCTATTGACTTCTTACTCTTACCTTATAAAGCATTAGTCTAGTGATTACCTTGAGTTTATAATTTTATGAGTACCCAATAGTGGGTTGCTAAAGAAAAGCCTGAATGGGGTATTAACTCATGTTGTGTTTGTATTTCCCAGAGGCTCTATATTCTCCTAATTGCCTCTATTCAGTATTTATGGTGTGTTGAAATTTTTTAGGAGATTTTCTCTTACTGTCTGTATGGGACCCGATGTTGCTTCCTTTTGTGTTCTGCTGCAGGTGGGCTGGTGATGGCATCTTCTGCTTCTTGGGGGAGGTGCCTTTTCTTAGATTTAGTGCTACTCAGTCATCTGCAACCTCAGCTCTGATGGTTTCAAGAAAGTTCTATTTGTGTAGTTTATCTGCTGTTTTCTTTTGTTCTTCAAGCGAGCATCACTTTTGCCAGCTTTTCATATCCTAGGCAGTAGAAAGCATCATCCACGTTCTTGAGAAACAAATTCAGATTTTAATTTGTCATGAAGAATGCACCTTTTTGAGGTAACCATAGAAGTAAGGTCTAATGTAAAAACATTACCAAAACCCCATAGTTGAAGTGAAAGTCGCTCAGTCATGTCCAACTGTTTGAGACCCCATGGACTATACAGTCTATAGAATTCTCTAGGCCAAAATACTGGGGTGGATAGTCTTTCCCTTCTCCAGGGGATCTTCCTAACCCAGGGACAGAGCCCAGATTTTCTGCTTTGCAGGCAGATTCTTTACCAGCTGAGGCACTGGGGAAGCCCAAGAATACTGAAGTGGGCAGCCTGTCCTTTCAGTGGATCTTCCCAACCCAGGAATCAAATTGGGGTCTCCTGCATTGTAGGCAGATTGTTTACCAACTGAGCTATCAGGAAAGCTTCCAAACCCCATAAATAGTTGTAAAATTATTCTATATAGTGAATGACTGATTCAGAGTATTTCTGCCAAGATCGCTCAGTTTCTGTTTTGGGTGTATATTTTAGAAGTATCTGATCCGTCATTTTCTTTGCTTCCTACTGGCTCTGTTGATTGGAGTCCTGAAGACTTCTGATATTTGGTAAGCTGTTGTCATTCTTGGTTGGTGCATCATGTGACTGGCAGGAGCACAGCACCAAGTACTTCTCATTCCTGAGATGGAAAGAAAAAAGCTGTTTTTCTCAGTATGCACTTTGTGAGCAGTTTTAAGGCTGTCCATGAGTATGTTCAGTATCCTGCATCTGGAAAGAGAGGCAGGAAAAGGGTTATTGGCAGTCTTCTTTGGGGTTTAGAGAGAGAGAGAGAAGTGAAAGTCGCTCAGTCATTTCCAGTTCTTTGCAACCGCATGGACTATACAGTCCATGGAGTTCTCTAGGCCAGAATACTGGAGTGGGTAGCCTTTCCCTTCTCCAGGGGACCTTCTCAACCCAGGGATTGAACCCAGGCCTCATGCATTGCAGGCAGATTCTTTACCAGCTGAGCCACCAGGGAAGCCCATCTGAGTGACTTTCTCTTCATTTTGGGATTTAACCAAAAATAGTTATTCTTACTGTAGATTGGCCTTACTTGCATAGTACTAGATGAGATTGTGTAGATGTTGGAATTATTAATAGAATGTGGAGATTTTGTTGTTGTTGTTTAGGTGCTAAGTCTTGTCCAGCTTTTTGCCACCCCATGGACTGCAGTACGCCAGGCTTCTCTGTCCTTCACAATCTCCCGAAGTTTGCTTAGATTCATATGCATTGAGTTGGTGATGCTATCTAACCATCCCATCTTCTACTGCTTCCTTCTTTTGCCTTCAGTCTTTCCCAGCATCAGGGTCTTTTCCAGTGAGTCAGCCCTTCACATCAGGTGGCCAAAGTATTGGAGTGTCAGCAACAACTCTTCTGATGAAAATTAGGGTTGATTTCCTTTAGGATTGACTGGTTTGATCTTGCAGTCCAAGGGACTCTCAAGAGTCTTTTACAGTACCACAATTCAAAAGCATCAATTCTTTAGTACTTAGCCTTCTTTATGGTCCAACTTTCACATCTGTACATGACTACTGGAAAAACAATAGCTTTTACTGTAAGGGCCTTTATTGGCAAAGTGATGTCTCTGCTTTTTAACATGCTGTCTAGGTTTGTCATGTCTTTCCTCCCAAGGAGCAAGCTTCTTTTAATTCCATGGCTGTGGTCACCATCAGCAGTGATTTTGGAGCCCAAGAAAATTAAATGTGTCACTTCTACTTTTCCCCCATCTGTTTTCCATGAAGTGATGGGACCAGATGCCATGATTTTAGTTTTTTTGAATGTTGAGTTTCAGGCCAGGTTTTTCACTTTCCTCTTTCACCCTCATCGAGAGGCTCTTCAGTTCCTCTTTGCTTTCTGACATTAGAGTGGTATTATCTGCATATCTGAGGTTGTTGATATTTCTCCTTGCAGTCTTGATTAGAGCTTGTGCTTCATCCAGCCAAGCATTTAACATGATGTACTCTGCATATAAGTTAAGTAAGCAGGGTGACAATATTCAGCCTTGACGTGCTCCTTTCTAAGTTTTGAACTGCTCTGTTGTTCCACATCCAGTTGTTTCTGTTGCTTCTTGACCCATATACAGGTTTCTCAGGAGACAGTAAAGTTTACTAAAGCATAATTTATTTGTATGTAGCTACAGGTATGACCTAAATCAAATATCTTAGGATTATACAGTGAAAGTGACAAATAGATTCAATGGATTAGATTTGATAGACAAAGTACCTGAAGAACTATGGATGGAGTTTTGGGATTGTACAAGAGGCAGTGATCAAGACCATCCCCAAGAAAAAGAAATGCAAAAAGGCAAAATGGTTCTCTGACGAGGCCTTTCAAATAGCTGAGAAAAGAAAAGAAGAGAAAGGCAAAGGAGAAAAGGAAAGACATATCTATTTGAATGCAGAGTTCCAAAGAATAACAAGGAGAGATAAGAAAGCCTTCCTCAATGATCAGTGCAAAGAAATAGAGGAAAACATAGGATGGGAAAGACTAGAGATCTCTTCAAGAAAATTAGAGATACCAAAGGAACATTTCAAGCAAAGATTAGTTCAATAAAGGATAGAAATGGTATGGACCTAGCAGAAGCAGAAGATATTAAGAAGAGGTGGCAAAAATATGCAAAAGAACTATATAAAAAATATCTTCATGACCCAGATAACCACGATGGTATGATCACTCTCTTAGAGCCAGATATCCTGGAATGAAAAGTCAAATGGGCCTTAGGAAGCATCACTATGAACAAAGCTGTTAGGGGTGATAGAATTCCAGTTGAGCTATTTCAAAACCTAAAAGATGATGCTGTGGAAGTGCTGCACTCAGTATGCCAGCAAATTTGGAAAACTCAGGAATGGGCACAGGACTGGGAAAGGTCAGTTTTCATTCCAATCCCAAAGAAAGGCAATGCTAAAGAATGTTCAAATTACCGCACAATTGCACTTATCTCACCCACTAGCAAAGTAATGCTCAAAGTTCTCCAAACCAGGCTTCAACAGTACATGAACTATGAATTTCCAGGAATTCAAGCTGGATTTAGAAAAGGCAGAGGAACCAAAGATCAAATTTCCAACATCCATTGGAACATTGAAAAAGCAAGAGAGTTCCAGAAAAACATCTATATCTGCTTTATTGACTATGCCAAACCCTTTTACTGTGTGGATCACAATAAACTGTGGAAAATTCTGAAAGAGATGGGAATACCAGACCACCTGACCTGCCTCCTGGGAAATCTGTATGCAGGTCAAGAAGCAACAGTTAGAACTGTACATTCAACAACAGACTGGTTCCACATCAGGAAAGGAGTACAAGGCCGTATATTGTCACCCTGCTTATTTATGTTATATGCAGAGTATATTATGCGAAATGCTGGGCTGGATGAAGCACAAGCTGGAATCAAGATTGTTAGGAGAAATACCAATAACCCCAGATATGCAGATGATAGCACCCTTATGGCAGAAAGTGAAGAATAACTAAAGAGCCTCTTGATGAAAGTGAAAGAGGAGAGTGAAAAAGTTGTCTTAAAACTCAACATTCAGAAAACTAAGATCATGGCATATGGTTCCCACAGCATCATGGCAAATAGATGGGGAAACAATGGAGACAGTGACAGACTTTATTTTCTTGGGCTCCAAAATCATGCAAATGGTGACTGCAGCCATGAAATTAAAAACCCTTGCTCTTTGGAAGGAAAGTTATGACCAACCTAGACAACATATTCAAAAGCAGAGACATTACTTTGCCAACAAAGGTCTGTCTAGTCAAAGCTATGGTTTCTCCAGTGGTCATGTATGGATATGAGAGTTGGACTATAAAGAAAGCTGAGTGCTGAAGAATTGATGCTTTTGAACTGTGGTGCTGGAGAAGACTTTTGAGAGTCCCTTGGACTGCAAGGAGATCCAACCAGTCCATGCTGAAGGAAATCAGTCCTGAATATTCATTGGAAGGACTGTTGCTGAAGCTGAAACTCCAATACTTTGGCTACCTGATGGGAAGAACTGACTCATTGGAAAGGACTCTGAACTGACTCATTGGAAAGGACTCTGATGCTCGGAAAGATTGAAGGCAGGAGGAGAAGGCGATGACCGGATGAGATGGTTGGATGACATCACCGACTGGATGGACATGAGTTTGAGTAAGCTCTGGGAGTTTGTGACGAACAGGGAAGCCTGACATGTTGCAGTCCATGGAGTCACAAAAAATTGGACATGACTGAGCTACTGAACTGAAGTGTTGATAATACTATATTAAAGATGAAATTTCTTAAATTTTTTCAATGTCATGTTATATTGTATTTCTTAAAAATGTCATGTTATGTTGTTTATAAGAATAGAGGTTTAAACTGAAACAGTTCTAGTTAATTTGGGACTCTATATGTACCTGATGGTATATTTTCTTGTCATATTACCTTCACAAATCATTAAAATGTAGGGTTTGTAATTTCCAATAAAATAAAAATTGGCAAACTCTTCTGAATGTCATATTCATATTATTGCCTTCCTGCAGTCTCTCTTATATGGATATGCTCTTGTGTGTGTGTGTTGTTTGCTCAGTCATGTCTGACTCTTTGTGACCCCATGGACTGTAGTCCACCAGTTTCCTCTGAACATGGTATTCTCCAGGCATGAATGTTAGAGTGGGTTTCTTTTTCCTTCTCCAGGGGATCTCCCAACGCAGGGACTGAACCCTGGTCTCCTGCATTGCAGGCAGATTCTTTACTATCTGAACCACATGGTAAGTCATGGTTGTGCTGTTGGTAAAACGCAAATCTAGGAGATGTCTGCAATATCTGTATCCTTGAGTTTTATTCAGTCTTTATTTTTTAAAAAATATTTATCTATCTGTGCCAAGACTTAGTTGCAGTATGTGGGATCTAGTTCCCTGACCAGGGACTGAACTCAGTGCACCTGCATTGGGAGTGTGGAGTCTTAGCCACTGAACCACCAGGGAAGTCCCTATTCAGTCTTTAGAATGAGATGAGAGACTGTTTCCTCTAACGGGGCTTCTCTAGTACCCTTACATAGAATTAAATACTGTATCTCTGGTCTACTTGTAAATATTCTGCTAATGCTCCATCTGTCACATTCTGTTACAAAATAATTGTTATAAATCAGCCTCCTCTTTTAAACCTGAGTTCTTTGAGAACACAGAACGTGTCTCATTTATCTTTATATGCTGGTACTTAAAAGAAACCTTGGACATGATAGATACCTAGTGACCATTATTTAACTGCATTATGTTGGTCATTTGGATGGTTCTGCCTAAAATGTAAAAAATATTATTTATATTTTACTAAATTTGATAGGTATTCACATTTTTTTCCTCATAATGGAAGACTGATATAGTACCATGTTCAGAATCAAAATATATCCTCTAAAAGGATCTGTTGTTATTTAAAATAGCAATAAGAAAGCTGTGACCTGCCAGTGTTTTGGTATAAATATAAGAGATTTGGGGTTTTATGGATAGGTATGACTTCCCTGGTGTCTCAGATGGTAAAACATCTGTCTACAATGTGGGAGATCTGGGTTCAATCCCTGGGTTGGGAAGATGCCCTGGAGAAGGAAATGGCAATCCACTCCAGTACTATTGCCTGGAAAATCCCATGGACAGAGGAGCCTGGTAGGCTGCAGTCCATGGGGTTGCAAAGAGTCAGACACGACTGAGTGACTTCACTATGGATAGGTATATTTCTTAAGTTCTGATATGGTAATCCTCAGTCATACCTTTAGGCATTTTACCAACATGTTTGGAAATGTAGCTTTTGAGCAAAGGAAATAAAGTATTGTATTTATCTGACACCTGAGCTCAAACAGTAAAGAATCTTCCTGCAAAGTCCGAGACCCAGGTTCAATCTTTGGGTTGGGGAGATCTCTTGGAGAAGGGAATGGCTACCCACTCCAGTATTCTTGCCTGGCTAGTCTATGAGGTCTCAAAGAGTTGGAAATGACTGAGCAACTTTCACTGAAACTATTCAGGAAGTTAAAAACATGATTGCAACATTTCTGTTTTCTATTGGTTTCATTTGGCTTTTAGGGCATGAAGAAGATTAATCTAACTTGATTAGTCAATAGCTAATTAAAGAGTTTGTGAATTCTCTAGGCTCTTCTATATGCAGTTGATTATGAAATTGAAATATTATTTAATATTATATTAAATGATATAATTAAATAAAATATATTAATATTTTAACTTCTTAATTCTTTTTTCTTTGTACCCAGTGTAGTGACTATGACTTGGAATTTGGAACTGAGTGTTTGCATTTGGCTCTAAAATACAGTCATGTCAAAGCAAAACTTGTGGAAGGATCCCCTGACCTCTGGAAGGTAAGGAAGCTGGTGCTTAACTCTGTGTTGATGTGTCATTCTTGAAGACATGCTCTGCAAGTACTGACGCTTTCCAGGTGCTTTAGAAAACAGAGAAGTTTAAAAACATTTGACTTCATATTGAAACAGTATTTCCAGGAATAAAAGTACGTGTGTACATATACATTAAAGGTGTTAAAGAGTCTCAGTGGGTTTTCTGATCCATCAAATTATGGTATTATTTCTGTTGCTCGGTTGCAAGAAAATTCATGTTGGGATAGTTTACTCAGACAGATCCCATTTAGCCAGTAAGATTGTTTTGTTCACAGTTCTTGTGCATGTTCTTGGTGTGTAATGTTTTACTGTGTAGCCCTGCTCTCACCTGTGTTGCGGGCGTCACTCTGCTTCCTACAGCAACAACATCTCCTCTCGGTCCCTAGGATGGTAGCTCCAACTTACTGTGTTATGGAAACACGTATCTGCAGTAGTTTTGACCCAGTAGGCTTGGTGCCTGGAGGAACTCACCAGAACTCACTACCTCCAAGAGGCACTGTGCTCTTTCCTGTGGTCAGGCTTGACTGAGTTCATGACAGACTTCTTTCTTCAGGAGGAATGAAGTGGCTGCAGCGTTATCATACTGCATGTTCCCGTTGTGGCCGGAGTGCTTTACAGCACGACTCTCCTGGTTTCATTGGGTAGAAATGTGGTAAACTGAACAATGTATTCTGAAACAGAATTGTAGGGTCATATCATAATTTTGAATACATACTGCTCCTTTGGAAGTATTGGATGAAATCTTTATAAAGCATCCATCTAAATCTGGCTAATAAACATTCATCCTAATTCTGAGCTAATATGAATCCAAAAGTATATTTCTTCATTGACATAAAAACAAAAAGAAGTCCTATGTGTTAGGTATTTTTGTTTGTTTGTTTGTTTGTTTTGCAAAACAGCCTTTAATTCCAGTCTCAACAGTTCAGTTCCACAAGCAGAGCTCAGAACACAGATATATAAAAATACCTGACGGTAACGAATAGTTCATGTGGTCCCCCGCCCCCAAGAGCGTACTGCTCTCCACCTTGACCCGTTTAAAGAAGGTTCAGTGTCAAAGGACCTTCCAAAAGCGGGTGAGTCCTTCCAAGCCAGCCCAGCCAAGACACCCCTGGGGTCTCCTTGGAGGGTGGCTCAGCCAGACCTTGGGCCAGCAGCTGCACCTCTGCTCAGGGTCATACAAAACCAGCAGAGAGGGCACATGCAGGTGCCCGGTGCCTGCAGTGATGGCTGTACCTCCTTCCTCCTGGACCACTCCACTCTGGTCAGGGCCCGCTCCTTCACCCCTCCACCCCACAACCCCCACAAGAACCTCCCCTCACTGGCCAGGCTCAGACCGTGGTGCAGCCATCACAGTGGGGACCTGGCTGTCTCCTTCCACAAGCAGCTCTGCATCAGCGTAGAAGAAATAATCCATGGTGTATAGAATTTCTGTGACCGCACTGAGGACCCAGCCTTCAGGCAGCTGTCTCCGAAGTCGGGGTCACTAGCCTGGGACCCTCAGGTGGCAGGGGACCTGTCCATGCTCCAGCTTTAGGACAAAGGGCTGGTTTCCGCAGGTGCCAGGCCACGACCCCACAGCCCAGGCCACGTGCACAGTGACCTTGGCCAGGCTGGATGGGGGCGATGACCACTAGGGACTGTCACACCGGCCCAGGAGTGGGCTGGTTGGAGAAACCCGCAGAGAAACCGAGGAGGAAGTGGCCAGAGAGGTTCAAGGTCTGCCTCTGCCCTGCCCGAGTGCCAGCAGAGGCAAGAGTGTGGACGGCAGCTGGTCTCTTGTCTGCCTCTCAAAAACACCGGGTTTTCTCAAAAACACGGAACAGAGGCACAGCAAACTCAGGAGCCGGTATGAGAGGAACCGCACAGAAGAGGGAAACAAATGGAAAAACACACTGATGTGCTGGGAGCAGCACACTTGTATGTCTTCAAAACTCCTGTTGAATGTCAGATACAATGCTTTTTAACATAAAAAACAAATGTGCACCTTCTGTGAACCTATGCAGTACAGTCACAGGTAACGACGTGAAGTTTAAAAAAAAAATAGTGTTTCTGTTCTTTAAAAGCCTGTTGGGAAGTATATCTTCCACAAGAGCCAGGAAAACAGAACCCGCAGACAGGAGGTGGCAACAGCCAGCCTGGCCCCCGGAGCGCAGGCACGGAGCAAAGCCACCGCCTGCTTCAGCATCGCCGATTCCATTCTTCTAGGAGCTGGTTATCAAAAATTTCTTTTTCCTGGGAGCTTAGCGCTGGTCCTCGGATGTATTTCTCCTCGGCTGTCTTATAGTCCACCGCTTCTACTGCTGAGATCGCGCAGATGATGGCCTCAGGCAGTAGCACCCAGGTTGAAGTGGATGCTGGCTCCGCGTCCACGTGCCAGCAGCTGGCAGCCCGCCTGCTTGTACACACCCTGCAGGTACTTGACCACCAGGTCCAGCCGCTCCTTGTCCTCCAGGTAGGTCTCCACACAGGTCATGTACTGGCCAGAGCTCAAGAAGGTCTTCAGCCACCGGGATGGCTTCCTGTTCCTCAGGACGGCCCGCAGGTGGCTCTCGGTTCCCCGTGCCTTCACAGTGTCCTCTACCAGCTTCTGGTTGGCCCGGTCCCTGGCGGCCCGTGAGCCGTTGGGCAGCACCTTCCTGTAGGCTGGCCTCCTGCCCTGTGGGTTCCCAGCCACAGGCTCCTCGGGGTCTCCCCCGCTCAGCTGGGGGAACCTTGTCCCCTGGACGTCCGGCTGAATGGGCTTGTGGACGGGGGAGCTTGTGTCAGCCGCGTAGTATTCCAGGAAAGAGCCGGCGAAGGAGCCACAGCCGAGCCGGACCCTGTAGTCAGTGATGAGGGAGACACACCAGCCGATGGCCCGGGCAAAGTCCTCCCTTGCCTCATCCAGAAGTGCCTGCTTGTCTTTGCAGTCAAAGTGCTTCAGTCGTCGGAGCAACACTAAGATACCTCTCCCTCTGGGGTTCACGTTCCCTTCAATGAAGAGCACGGTCGCCTTATTATCTCTCCACCTGACGCTCTTGACCACGGCCGGCCAGAATGGGTATTTTTGGTATTTATGCCAGACTAGCATCCCTACTTCAAATGAATGTGGTTCATGTTACAGCAGGATTCTTGGGGGCTCCTCGTCATCCTCGTCCTCCTCCAGGAGAGAGTTCACGGCGCTCGGCTCCATAAACTTCTCAGACAATGGTTGGGCTTCCTCCAGTGGCTGGGTGTCTGCTGCTTCCTCTGCAGTGCCGAGCTGAGCAAGGCTGTGGGGACCCATGTGAGCCCACTGCCTCCGGCCACCATCCAGGCCCAGGCACTCTGCAGGACAGCCATCCAGGGGACGCAGGTCCCTGCCTCCTGGAGGCGAGCACAGGGCTGCCAGGCCAGCCGCTGTCTCACCATCTGCCTGGCCGGCTCCCTCTGAGGATGGAGCCACTCTCTGACCCGAGTAGGGTCTCTGTGCCGGGTTCCTCCCTTGTTGACTGAGGGGTGTCATCCAATCTGCCCGCTGTTTTCTGGATGCCTCCTGTCCTGAGCGGCACCGCTGGCTTAACACACAGCCGGGGCATCCAGGCCTCTGCTTCTCTTGAGCCCCTCCACTCTGCACTCCAGATCCTCCTCACCAGCTGGCAGGCCGGACAGCCTCTGGGACACGTGTTCCCTCGTGGGCCCTGGACTGCCCACCGTGTCTTCAAGGAATGATGGGGAAAGGCTAGGCTTGGGGGGCTAGGACGCTGGTTCCGTGGGCTTCACTCTTGGAGGCTGAGGGGTCGTTCCTTCCCTGGAAGAGCTCCATTGTCTTTCGTTCAAGACATCCAGAGCCACGCGGAGTGACCGCCGGTAGGTCAGCTCCTCCAGGGGCGGCGGGAGTCCTGCCCCCGAGGCTGATGAGGAGGCGATGTCTTCCATGTGCGCCTTTCTCAGGACCTCGGCTTCCGCGCTCTTCACCTTAATCTTTTTGTCTAGGGAGAGTATCTGAACATTTAGAAAAAAGCCTTTTTTCCTCTTATTTTTGGCTGACTTTTCAGTTCCGGCCAGGACCTTTGCAGGCCATAATCGCTTTTTCCATCTGCAGAGGACATACTTGGCATCCGTCAGGATTTAGACTCATGTGGCAAGTGGTAATGATTTGGCACAAACAAAGTACTTGAAGGTCTGACGCGATGTGCCCAAGCCCCTGGCCTCCCCAGCGCAGCGTTCCCGAGCCCGGTGCTGGGGGCGAGGAAGCCCTGGCATCACTGCCTGCGCCCGCGCTCCCACGGGCAGGGGCCGGGGGTGTGTTAGGTATTTTGTACAATCATGTGATGGGCCTTGGTGCGTGCTAAGATTGTCTCATACATATTTAAATTGTTACAAAACTACAGGATATTGACGTGCCTGTTTTATTGCCTGGTGGAGAAAATTAATGCACTATTATTGCTCTTTTAAGAGTCTCCAAATTTCATTAATCCATCAGGTCAACACTTTATTATTTTTGTTTATTTTTTTCTATATGTGACAGATGGTGATACACATATTCATTGGATTTGAGTAATTACCAATTAGGTGTTTTGTGCAAGATCCTGACTCACATCACTACAGATCTGCTAAACTTACTTTACAGACTATGTTAAAAATAAATAAGTGAAACCTCAAGACATTTATTGCTACTAACATGTCAATACCCTCTGGACTCTTTGCTCATTTCTTTGAGGGGGCTGTGTTATTATCTGTTTCTCATGGGTATTCTGAGCCTTGTTTAAATGTGTGAAGCAACTCAGGTCTTCAGGTAGAAAGAAAGCTCTTTGAATTTTCCACTCGAACTCCACAGATGTGCTTCAGTGTCTTTTGCATTAAATCTCAAATTTCACTGCTCCCACCAGCAACACAGAAGCCTAGTTTTAGTCCTCACACCTTGGAGCTTGCTTCCATTGTATGTGCGACAAATGTCCTGCGCTGAGTGGAAGCTGGCCTTGCCAAGTGCTACTCTTCATTGCCTTGCTGAGTCATTTCACACGTGGTGCTGGGGGTTGAATTGTGTCCCGCTTCCCCCTAGAAGTGACTCATTAGAAAAGACCCTGATGATGAGGAAGACTGAGGGCCGAAGGAGAAGGAGGTGACAGGTCATGCCACGGTTGGATGGCATCACTGATGCGTGGACCTGAGTTTGAGCAAGCTCTGGGAGTTGGTGATGGACAGGGAAGCTGGGTGTGCTGCAGTCCATGGGATTGCAAAGAACTGGACCTGACTGAGCAGCTGAACTGATAGCCAATAGGAAAATGTAGATCCAAAAAAAAAAAAAATTCAAATTTTAGAATTTGCTGGCAGTCTTGTGGTTAGGACTCCATACCACTTTCACCGCTGAGGGTGCAGGTTCAATCCCTGATTGAGGAACTAAGATCCTGCAAGCCTTGTGGTGCAGCAAAAAAAAAAATAAAAAAAAAATAAAGAATTTTAGCTGTTTTTCTTTGTACAGTTTCTTTTTGAATATTAGTGTAGTACCCAAGGACCTTTGGGTAGTAATACGTATAGTTTATTCTTAAGACTGATTTCAATGCATAAGCGTTGTTTTGCAAGTATGCTAGAAAAGTCATTTTAGTATTTGGGACCAAGTTTTCTTTATTTTAAAAACCCCATTGTTAAGATAGATTTAACAGAATAAAGCTCTTTTACAATTATTCTGTTCAAATTTGGAATGCAGTTATATTCCTCAAAGAAAGCAGGAAGGAATGAAAAATCAGTTATAGTAATTAGGCATCTTTCCATTAATTACTGGTTTGAGTTGACCTTACATAGCAGACAGTTAAAGGGAATAAAAGCCTTTTCTCATCTAAATTGCAAATATTGAGTGCTGATTTCAGCTGTCTAATTAACTTTGGGTTTTCATGGAAACAAATATATTTTATTCACTTCTTCTAAGAAAAGTGTATCCCTAAAATGTTGTTTCTGCAGGTTTGAGTTTTGCTCACTGTGTTCATTGCTCTATTGCAGCCGTTAGAACAGGACCTATGATGTGGCAGTATGTGGGATATATTTATTGAATGAGTGATTGAGATCAATGCAGTCTTTAATTTGGTAAAATGCATAGTCTGAAGCTTTAAGTGTCTGTTTACTACTTTTTTTCCCCCCAGATAATAGAGCTGTATTTTGGATCAGTTAACTATAGTACTGGTTTTGGTTGGCATTGCTTGTTTTAGAGATAATTTAACAATGTCATACTTGACTTTAATAGATTGGTTGACTGCTTAAGGAAATTTCCATTTGTCATACAAGTCAGCTACTACATTAGTTCTGAGTTGTAAGATACAGATTTTGGACCAGGGTGGTTTACCTGCCGGGATCTAGGCATAGCAGGGAAACCTATTTGGGTAAAAGTGTCTTGAACCACTTAGCTGAACAGTTTTTGCACAAATTTAGTTCGGAGATAATCTGGAGAAAAATTGTCCAAATTATCGATATGAAAAGGTATTAATTATTTCTCAAGGTGGGTTTTGAGACACTGGCATCATATCATCTGAGCACTTGAATGTAAGCTCCTAAGACCTTAGAGTACTTAATAATAGATTTAGTTATTTACTCTGTTCTTCAGTTCTGTGATGAAGGAAAAGCAGTTCTACAGTGCAGTACATTTGACATGTTCTGTACTTGGAACCTGTTCTGTACTGTGGTCTGAGAACTATCTGCTGTAGGACCTTGGCAGGTTATATACAAGGAATAGGTTATGATTGCAAAGAGGCTGTATATTCTTAAGCAAAGATCATGATTTTTCTTACATTCATGATGGTAGCCTCCAGGCTGTCTCTGTCAGTCATGTATTAGTAAAAATATTAAAAAGGTGAGCCTTATCTGAGGGTAGACAGATAAATTCAATTTAGAAGACCCTCACTGTGAACTGGTCTTTGAGAATCATCTCATTTCAACTGAACATGCAATTTGGTAATTTTTCAAATATATTCTTTTCCTTATTTCCTCCCACAAAAACCTTATTATTAAACAATAATTCTAATACTTGTATGTAAATGCTACCACATTTTCTTTGATATGATACTTATATTAATAAGACTTTGGTAAAAACTGCCACACAACATCTGAATTTACTTAGAGATTTAAAAACAGATCTTTAAGCATTTGTAGAAACAAAATTTATTTTTTTCTGAATAAACTGATGTTGTTATAATTTAAAACTTGTCAGTGTTGTGTGTTTATGGTTTCTCCAAAATCAAGAATTTCCTTGGGGGCATTATTTTATTGCTTTAACATTCCTTTCTACTCTGTTAAATCTAATGAAGTTTATCTGTCCTCTAGGTGACCTACAAACGAGATCTGTATGCAGCTGAATCGATTATTAAGGGTATGTTTGGCCTTGTGACTGTCAGTTCCTGTGTTTCAAAACCGTAAGCCAGTTCAGAATTTCTCATGACATTTTAAAGCCCTGACTTCTCAGAAGTATAAATTTTGTAGACCAGGGAGGTCTGTGATTTGTTTTTTTGAAAAATAATTACATTTTATTTCCTGCTTTGAAATATCACTTATTACGACTTACGTTGGGGCTCCCTGGTACCTCAGACAGTAAAGAATCTACCTGCGATGTGGGAGACCTGGGTTCAGTCCCTGGGTTGGGAAGATCCCCTGGAGAAGGAAATGACAACCTTCCCCAGTATTCTTGCCTGGAGAATCCCATAGACAGAGGGGCCTCCCTCGCGGGCGGCAGTCCGTGGGGTCACAGAGTCGGACACGACTGAGCGACTATCATACATGCTTTATGTTACATTGGTTTAACTTTTATGAAGGAAATATTTTATTAATCTGAGAAAAGTAGGTGACATCAACATTTTAGAAGTGAAAACTGACATTTTAATTTGTAAATGTATTTTGTTTTTATTCATAAAGCTATCTCCTCTCAACACTTGCCAACACTTACATTAGAGAGCATCTTTTGCCTGAGAAAAATTTTTCTGAAAAAGAGAAATTGGTCTGAATGATCTTTAGTTCCTTTTAGTGTTGACAATGACTGTGATTCTGCTTTGTGATTTTAGGTATTATGTATGTAATAATACTTTTCTCATTTTTTTCATCTCTCTTAAGAGCTCAACTGCACAGAAGTGGTTTCTTTGATAATCAATAAGTATTTATTAACTGTGCTTGACACTGTGCTAGGAATGCAAAGATGATGCACGAGGTGCGTTTATTCTGTATTTTTGCAACCTCCACAGTTTACATCACAAATTCTTAACCTTGGCATTATTGGCATCTTGGGCCAGGTACTTCTTTTTTCAGAGAACTGTTTTTGGCATCATAGTAGTTGCAGGATCTCTACTTAATAGATGCCGGCGGCACTCTACCCTCCCTCCCTTCCCCCGCTGTGACCGTCAGTTGTCTCTGGACAGCACTGTTGTTGTTGTTGTGTATGTGTGTATATGGTCCTAGCCAAAATCAGAGGGTCCCACCCCCAATACTGAACCAAGTGTGGTGCTTTACAATCTGTTTGTAATTTACTCCTTCAAAACTAGATTAAGGACAGAATGATGTACTCAGATGCTGACTGAGATGTGACCTTGATTGAAGTTGGAAAAAAAAAAAAAATTGAGTGGGAATTGTGAATGCAACATTTTTTTTAAAATCTTATTTTATACAAAGCCTATTTAGGGATCATCTGGCTTCACATTCAGAAAACTGAAATCTCTGTGTGTGATATTCTGTATTTGTATTTTATCTTTATATTTTTTTGTGCTTTGACAGTATTGTGTTTCAAACTATTAATGTAATGATTTGGGCATCTGTGTGTATGCAAACAGATGATCTATAGCTATAAATCAAAACGTTGACATATATTTACATATGAGTCAGGCAGTGTATAAACATGACTCTGGAGAAGTTGCCTAAACCATGATGTAGTTGGTTATATTCTCAACAGAAGGAAATTAAAAATTTAGTTTGGTTTCTTTACAAAGTCTTATCTCTAGTACCTAGGTAAAATGGAACTGATCTGTTTTGCAAGAAGTTGGTAAATGGTTCAGTGAGGATTCTACACATTTCAATACTTTGCCTATATATTATTAATATCAAGAGCAGGCTTTATCATGTAAAAGCTTACATTTTAAGTATAATTGCAGGGGTTTTAGTTTTGGAAATTGTTTGCAGAGAGAAATTATTTCATTTAGTTAACATGTTCTAGTATTCTACTTTTCCACCTTACTTGTCTCCTGAGAAACCTGTATGTGGTCATAAAGCAACAGCTAGAACCAGACATGGAACAATGGACTGGTTCAAAATTCAGAAGGGAGTACGATAAGGCTGTATATTATCACCCTGCTTGTTTAACTTATATGCAGAGTACACTGTGCAAAATGCCAGACTGGATGAAGCAGGAATCAAGACTGCAGGGAGAAATATCCATAACGTCAGATATGCAGATAATACCACCTTAATGGCAGAAGTGAGGAAGAACTAAAGAGCCTCTTGATGAGGGTGAAAGAGGAGAGTGAAAAAGCTGACTTTAAACTCAACATTCAAAAAACTAGGATCACGGCATGTGGTCCCATCAGTTCAGTTCAGTTGCTCAGTCGTGTCTGACTCTTTGCGACCCCATGAATCGCAGCACGCCAGGCCTCCCTGTCCGTCACCAGCTCCCGGAGTCCACCCAAACCCATGTTCATTGAGTCTGTGATGCCATCCAACCATCTCATCCTCTGTCATCCCCTTCTCCTCCTGCCCTCAATCTTTCCCAGCATCAGGGTCTTTTCAAATGAGTCCTCTCTTCTCATGAGGTGGCCAACACTTCATGGAAAATAGAAGGGGGAAATGTGGAAGCACTGACAGACTTTATTTTCTTGGGCTCCAAAATCACTGAAGACAGTGACTGCAGCCATGAAATTAAAAGACACTTACTTCTTGGAAGGAAAGCTATCACAAACCTAAACAGCATATTCAAAAGCAGAGACATCACCATACTGACAAAGATCTGTCTAGTCAAAGCGATGGTTTTTCCAGTAGCCATGTATGAATGTGAAAGTTTGACCATGAAGAAAGCTGAGCACCGAAGAACTGATGATTTTGAATTGTGTTGAAGAAGACTCTTCAGAGTCCCCTAGACAGCAAGGGGATCACACTAGCCTATCCTAAAGGAAATCAACCCTGAATATTCATTGGAAGAACTGATGCTGAAGGTTCAGTACTTTGGCCACCTGATGTAAAGAGCCGATTCATTGGAAAAGACCCTGATCTTGGGAAAGATTGAGGGTAGGAGAAGGGGATGACAGAGGATGAGATGGTTGGATGGCATCACTGATTCAATGGATATGAGTCTGAGGAAACTCAGGGAGATAGTGAAGGACAGGGAAGCCTGGCATGCTGCAGTCCATGGAGCCACAAAGAGTCAGACCCGACTTAACAATTGACTGCCAATTCTCAGAGAAATTAATCTGTCTGTATGTAAACAGATAATTTAGAGAACAGTCTCCTTATATTTAAGATTTGTATTTCTAATAATTTTCCAAGAGATTCTGATGTTGCTTGTACACTTTGAGGACCACTGCTAAGGGCCTTCTTACTCTCTTTGGGTTTCTAGACAAGTAGAGTTTTGGTTACCAGAGATCTTGAATACAAAACATCTGGCCCTGCCACATTAATTCACAATCTGCATTTTAACAAAAACTCTGGCCCATTAGTCTGTACCTTAATTTCCAAAAGCGTTCTTCTAGTCTGTTCTCCAGTCATTCAGAGTTGATTTTTTTTCTAAATAATCTTTATTGTTTTTAGAACTTCAGATCTTACCACACTGTCAGTTTCAAATGTTTATTGGCTCACCTGAGATTTCTACCTGCCTTTATGACTTGTGCTAACTTTGTTTCTGAGGCCTCATAGTAGAAATACATCTGAGTATAGGAGGAGGGAAACTTAGATTAAAAAAAAAAAATTCTAAAGTACAACATGGTTTATAGCGGACTACCCATTTACTTGTTGCCTTTCCATGTCAATGTTCAAAGTATTTTTCTAGGTACTTGTAGAACACAGCATTTATTGGGTACTCACATTGTGCAAGGCATTGTTTAAAACTTTTTATATGTATTATCTCTTGATTCTCCAAGAATGCAATGTTGTAAGTAATGTGGTTATTTCCATTGGTCAGATTTTCTTCTTTGAAATTCTTGGGCTACATATATGTAGGAATTCTGATTACTGTGTATTTTTAGAAGCTACTGCTGTATTTCATACATTATATCACATCACCAGGATGATTTGGGACCTTACTGCATAATGAAACTTTTATATAAGTCATCAGTATTTATGTTCAGTGCAAGAATGACCAGGAAGCCCCAGCCAGTTCAAGTTTAGGACTTATTTTTAAAAATAATTTGTTTATTTTTGGCTGTGCTGGATCTTCATTGCTGTACAGGCTTTTTTTCTAGTTGTGGAGAACACAAGGATGGGCTGTGGGCTGTGGGCTTCTCGCCGGGGCTGTGGGCTGTGGGCTTCTCGCTGGGGCTGTGGGCTTCTCACCAGAGCTGTGGGCTGTGGGCTTCTTGCTGGGGCTGTGGGCTTCTCGCTGGGGCTGTGGGCTTCTCCCTGGGGCTGTGGGCTGTGGGCTTCTCCCTGGGGCTGTGGGCTTCTCACCGGGGCTGTGGGCTTCTCACCGGGGCTGTGGGCTGTGGGCTTCTCGCCGGGGCTGTGGGCTTCTCGCTTTCTTGCTGGGGCTGTGGGCTGTGGGCCTCTTCCCTGGGCTGTGGGCTTCTCACTGGGGCTGTGGGCTTCTTGCTGGGCTGTGGGCTTCTTGGCTGGGGCTGTGGGCTTCTCGCTGGGGCTGTGGGCTGTTAGCTTCTCGCTGGGGCTGTGGGCTGTGGGCTTCTCGCTGCAGTGGCTTCTCTTGTGGTGTCCAGGCTTGTGACGCATGGGCTTGGTTGAGCAACGGCATGAGGATCTTCCTGGAACAGAGACTGAATTCGTGTCTCCTGTATTGGCAGGCTGATTCTTTACCACTGAGCTATGAGGGAAGCTCCTCAAGTTTAGCATTCATTTTGTCATCAAATTTATATATGACAGCAATTTTTAATGTTCAAGAACTTTCTGCAGTTTAGCACTGACTGTTACTTTGTGTGACTCTCGCTGAGATGTAATTTGGTGATGGTGGGAAGAACGTCTCTTCTTTTTCCTGTCCTCTAACACTGAGTTGAACCAAGTTTACTCGTACTTTTCTTTAGAATCTAAGGACATTAAATTACAGGGATAGCTGGCCCTCCCTTTCCACTTCATCTCACTCGTCCTTCTCCCGGAAGAGGCATAGTAAACTTCACTGTATCTCTTTTAAAATAGAGAGATAAACTATCTGAGTGTATGCACTTTTGTCAATGTTTAACACCAGAATGGTTTTAGCACTCACGCTAGGTGCTTCATAATACTACTTTCTGTAGGTGTTTTATAATGTTCTTTTTTTTTTCTTTGTCATGCTGTTAATGTAGATATTATTGCTCCCAATTTTGTAGATGGGAAAACTGAAACTTAGTGAGGCTAAGCACTTTCTTCCAGGTCACATAGTAAGAATGAGATCCACAAGTGAATCCCAGTTCTCCCTTCAGCTTAGGCCTGACTCTATTCTGGGATGTGGCCACTTGGTACCTCTGAGTTAAGTACCTACTCACATTGACCACTAAAGTGGATACTGAATTCATTCTCTCTCTCTGGTGGATACAGATTCCCTGGTGGCTCAGACATCAAGAATCTGTGTGCACGGTGGGGACTTGGGTTTGATCCCTGGATTGGGAAGAACCCCTGAAGAGAGGAATGCCATCCACTCCAGTATTCATACCTGGAGAATTCCATGAACAAAGGAGCCTGAAGTGCTATAGCACATGGGGTCACAAAGAATCAGACATGACTGAGCAACTAAAAACAAATAATTGGTGGGTACAGCAAATGGTTAATAAAATCCAGCCTGCTGAATGCAGGTTCTGTTGGGTTAAAGTTTTATCTGTTGCTGGCCTGGTAATAATCACCCAACTGAGACTAAAGATGTCTCCTAGTTCTGTGTTAAGCATACAGTAGTATTCTAAGAGTGTGGGAAAAGCAGATAATATTGAAATAGTAGATTTCTAGACATGACTAGAGAAAGTAAGCATGAAAATGCAAAATCAGAGTAACAGTTTCAGATTTGGGCACTGTTTCTTTCATTTTTAAATTCTGGTAAGTTAAACACCTATCACCACGCCATACAGTTTTTCCTCTTCTAGGACGGAACATTTTTTCACTGTGGTATGGGTACTTAGTATTTTATAAGTTGTCTTTCCTGTGCTGCTTTTTTAACTTAATACCAATTATTACTGAAATAATATTCTGATGTAACTTTGGTGTTTTTTAGACTATAAAACATTTCTAGGATAAATGTCATAACGAGCAAGAGTACTTTTTACTCCTAGACTGACTAGTCACTGAAACAGCATGTAAATTTCGGTCTTCTTAATTCTTGTTCAAGTTCATCTTTTCAGTTTGGAAATTTTGGTGTAACTAACTTCAGGCAAGCTTTGATACTAAAATCTTAAAATTGTGATTTATAGCAAGCCTCAGAATCTGACTTATTTTATGTTATCAGAGAAGTTTTATTTTTTAAGCTTAATTCATTTTACTGTCAGTGTCTTTATGTGGATTTCCATTTATAGTGAACTGTTCAATAATAGGAAACATATATAAGTAATACTCTTACATTTCTTTTAGTCTTTGACAACATAGCATTGAAAAATATATAGTGAATCACAAATTTTATTTAAAGCAAGCTCAGTTTTTCCATTTATAGTGAACTGTTCAATAATAGGAAACATATATAAGTAATACTCTTACATTTCTTTTAGTCTTTGACAACATAGCATTGAAAAATATATAGTGAATCACAAATTTTATTTAAAACAAGCTCAGTTTGGTTCAGTTCAGTCACTCAGTTGTGTCTGACTCTTTGTGAGCCCGTGAATCGAAGCATGCCAGGCCTCTCTGTCCATCACCAACTCCTGGAGTTCACTCAGACTTAATCCATCGAGTACGTGATGCCATCTAGCCATCTCATCTTTTGTTGTACCCTTCTCCTCCTGCCTCCAATCCCTCCCAGCATCAGAGTCTTTTCCAATGAGTCAACTCTTCACGTGAGGTGGCCAAAGTACTGGAGTTTCAGCTTTAGCATCATTCCTTCCAAAGAAATCCCAGGGCTGATCGCCTTCAGAATGGACTGGTTGGATCTCCTTGCAGTCCAAAGGACTTTTAAGAGTCTTCTCCAACACCACAATTCAAAAGCATCAATTCTTTGGCGCTCAGCTTTCTTCACAGTCCAACTCTCACATCCATACATGACTACAGGAAAAACCATAGCCTTGACTAGATGGACCTTAGTCGGCAAAGTAATGTCTCTGCTTTTGAATATACTATCTAGATTGGTCATAACTTTTCTTCCAAGGAGTAAACGTCTTTTAATTTCATGGCTGCAATCACCATCTGCAGTGATTTTGGAGCCCCTCAAAATAAAGTCTGACACTTCCACTGTTTCCCCATCTACTTTCCATGAAGTGATGGGACCAGATGCCATGATCTTCATTTTCTGAATGTTGAGCTTTAAGCCAACTTTTTCACTCTCCTCTTTCACTTTCATCAAGAGGCTTTTTAGTTCCTCTTCACTTTCTGCCATAAGGGTAGTGTCATTTGCATATATGAGGTTACTGATATTTCTCCAGGCAATCTTGATTCCAGCTTGTGCTTCCTCCAGCCCAGCATTTCTCATGATATACTCTGCATAGAAGTTAAATAAGCAGGGTGACAATATACAGCCTTCACATACTCCTTTTCCTCTTTGGAACCAATCTGTTGTTCCATGTCCAATTCTAACTGTTGCTTTCTGACCTGTATATAAGTTTCCCAAGAGGCAAGTCAGGTGGTCTGGTATTCCCATCTCTCTCAGAATTTTCCACAGTGTATTGTGATCCACACAGTCAAAGGCTTTGGCATAGTCAATAAAGCAGAAATAGATTTAAAGCAAAGCATTTTTAATAGTCCTTCTTCTGAGGTAGAGAATTGGATTTGGTCATTGTTCTTTAATTTTAACTCCCTTAGGCTTTTATTGTGTGTGAAATTTAAAATATGAACTTTTCTAGGGATTAGTGTGGTTAATAGGTAGATTGACTGATAAGTTTAAACAGTTATTTAAAGAGATATTGTTCTTTTGTCACACAAGCTGGTTGAGTCCACCCAAGCCTGCTCTACCTGCTCAGACATACTCAAACTATTAAAGTGATTATAGCAGTAATGTATTTTATCTAGATTTGCATAATCCAGGCAAATAGTCCCAAACCCACACTTCACTGAATAGACTGACCATGGCAAAAGTTTCAGTATGCTAAAATTTTCTAGGATGGAAAGCCCTTATGGGATTTCTAACTAAAAGACTGCATTTATTTTCTACCATCATCCTTGATCACATCTTTTAATATTTTTTCATTTTGTGGCTGGGGTGTTTTAAAAATAATTGTGTTTTGTTCTCTCCTGATTATGATTATACAAACCCAAGTAAGCTAGTGCTATAAAGAAGCCTTATGGTGTTTTATATAAAAGTGGAAATAATAGATAAAATTGATAATCATTTCATGGCTAACTGACTTTAGTTAATATTAGTTTAGTAATATTCATATTTTTATGAACATTGATATTAATATCTATAAAAATTCACATCTTTCCAAGCTATATAATTTTTTCCACTTGCTAAGCACTGTTTTTGAAAGGAAATTGATTTCTTGGAATTACAGTATCTCCTTTTTGTTCAGAAATTTAGACTTTATTCTGAAAATAGATTTTTATTTTCAGCATCATTGATGCAGATGATTTATTTCAATGTCAAATATTTATGCACAGCCAAGCTATAAATCCCCATATGCCTGCTTTTTTATGTTTCATACAGGTTTTTAAAGAAATCATACAAGTTGGCAAGCAATTGAACTCTTTTGTGCTTATCCATTGAAAGTAGCTAAATATAGTTTTAAATTGACTCTGGGGCTGAAAGGAATATAGTCAAGTTACATGTGAATAAAACTGATGCAGTGCTGCTGAGATTAGGGAAACTCATAGTGTCACAGTGTGTACTTTATGTATATGGAGAAACTAACGTTGTTGTTTTTAAGTGATTCTTTATTATTTTCATTTAAAACAATGACATTTCAAGTGCATAGTTGCTTTCAAGTCTTTTCAACCAAACTGCAAAGATGAGAAACTTTAAATCAGTTTCCTCCATCTGTGGTACGTCCTCATCAGGATTTTCTTGCTAAATAGTCAGTGATGACACCATTTTATTATTAACCATGCTTTTTGGATAATGCAAAATGACAACTAAGATTTACATGGAAACTGTAATTTTTGATGTGTCTGGCTTTTGACAATGATATTTCATTTTCCAAATTTTCACATTAATACCATAACTACTTTGTAAATAATACACTTTTTGTTCTTTACTGTCTTGAATAGTCCTGTGACTGTATCTTACGTGAATCTGTAAGGGCATTGGCGTCAAGCTTTAATTAGCAAGAACAAGAAGTCTGCAGTATGATTTAATAGCAGTTTGTTTTCCTTTGAATTTACTGGAAAAAGAATGTAAGTTCGAAAGTTAAATATTTGGGTCAAGATTAGAGAAAGTGGAGTTTACTTTTTTGTTTAACTTTATAATTTCCTTAATTTGTTATTATTCAAGCATAAGCAAGTAAGTCTGTCATATTCAAAAGCTAAGGTCACAGTGAGGTATTAAGTGACTAGCTAAATAAGACTTGATAACAGACAAAAGCCAGGCAGTTATGCCTAACTCTGATGTAGGTAGGAAAAAAAGTAATAAAAAAATGCAAACATGATATTTGTGTTTTAATTAATAATACAATATATTTTATATATATCCTGATGAGTCAGTAGCCTTAGAAATTGCATTTTCTTTATATTTACTTCTCTTAATTAAGAAAGAATATATACTTTGAAAAGTATTGCTTCATTTACTTGGAAAAAAGTAATATCCTTGCATGTGAAAATGTGCAAGAGATTAAGATGTCACACGTCTGCTCTTTATTTTCAGAAGCAAGGTAGGAAACTTCATTAGATATTCAGTGACTCACTTAAAAATGTGGTTAAGATTTGACATAAAAGTCTTTAAAAAATCCACCTACATACTATTGTTCTCCAGGTGAAACATACACAGTTGACAAGAAAGCTAACTTTGAGGAGACTGTTTTGACATTTCAGCGTGGGGCTCTGTGTTTTCTTTTACCAGTCTGTATTTCCTGTCCCTGTTGTCCACTTGTCCTGTACGCATGACTTGGTGACTGCCTCTCCTTGCTGCCTGCCTCCTCCCTTTACTGTTCTAAACACTTCCTCTAGCAAGGTGTTCAGAGGAACCTCAGGCACCAATGTATACAGGTGGAACTGACACGGCTATTTCACTGCTCAGCAACGATGATTCTGTTTAAGACTCCCTTAAAGTTTTTCACGTAAGCCCCAAAACAGTCTCTAAGATTGGTTTTTGGCTCAGTGGACTGAACAGGAGAACAGAAAATGACTGCCCTCACTTTGAATGGATTAGGGCTTGACATCTTTTGAAAATGACTATTTTTGGATTTGATTTAGTTGTTTCTTACTAACCTATGAACACTAAAATTTTGACTGAAGAGGTCAATATAGTGGATAAAGCTTGATGGGAATCATTATATTAGATGTTTCTAAGAAAATTGAAGACTGACTTCTGGATCTTTTGTCTACTTGCTTATACAACTAATCTAGTATTCTCTCTTCAACACTGTGTTTGAAATTTTTTTGTAAAATACAGACACCATCCTGACCACTTTATTCATGATTAATTAGTGGAAGCATATGTCTAGGTATTCCTTACTCTTTATGAATGTGTCAGTGGGTTTTTCATACAGTAAACAGGATTGGTGGCTCAGTGGTAAAGAATCTGCCTGCCAACGCAAGAGACGCAGGTTTGATCCCTGGGTCAGAAAGATTTCCTGGAGAAGGAAATGACAACCCACTCCAATATTCTTGCCTGGGAAATCTCATGGACAGAGGAGCCTGGCCGGTTACAGTCAAGGGGGTCACAGAAAGAGTTGGACTTTGACATTTCAGCGTGGGGCTCTGTGTTTTCTTTTACCAGTCTGTATTTCCTGTCCCTGTTGTCCACTTGTCCTGTACGCATGACTTGGTGACTGCCTCTCCTTGCTGCCTGCCTCCTCCCTTTACTGTTCTAAACACTTCCTCTAGCAAGGTGTTCAGAGGAACCTCAGGCACCAATGTATACAGGTGGAACTGACACGGCTATTTCACTGCTCAGCAACGATGATTCTGTTTAAGACTCCCTTAAAGTTTTTCACGTAAGCCCCAAAACAGTCTCTAAGATTGGTTTTTGGCTCAGTGGACTGAACAGGAGAACAGAAAATGACTGCCCTCACTTTGAATGGATTAGGGCTTGACATCTTTTGAAAATGACTATTTTTGGATTTGATTTAGTTGTTTCTTACTAACCTATGAACACTAAAATTTTGACTGAAGAGGTCAATATAGTGGATAAAGCTTGATGGGAATCATTATGTTAGATGTTTCTAAGAAAATTGAAGACTGACTTCTGGATCTTTTGTCTACTTGCTTATACAACTAATCTAGTATTCTCTCTTCAACACTGTGTTTGAAATTTTTTTGTAAAATACAGACACCATCCTGACCACTTTATTCATGATTAATTAGTGGAAGCATATGTCTAGGTATTCCTTACTCTTTATGAATGTGTCAGTGGGTTTTTCATACAGTAAACAGGATTGGTGGCTCAGTGGTAAAGAATCTGCCTGCCAACGCAAGAGACGCAGGTTTGATCCCTGGGTCAGAAAGATTTCCTGGAGAAGGAAATGACAACCCACTCCAATATTCTTGCCTGGGAAATCTCATGGACAGAGGAGCCTGGCCGGTTACAGTCAAGGGGGTCACAGAAAGAGTTGGACACGACTTAGAAACTGAACAACAATAACAATAATGCAGGAAGCTGTATATATTAAAGATTTTATGTATTACTGTTTTATGAATTTGAATGAAGACTCCAAATTTCACCTGTTATCTAACCCTTCAAGGGACACCTGATACTTTATATATACCAAGAGTTCTAATACTCAAGAACAGTTAGAAGAATATTTAGAAGATGAGTACATTCAAAAGCAGAGACATTACTTTGCCAACAATGGTCCGTCTAGTCAAGGCTATGGTTTTTCCTGTGTCATGTGTGGATGTGAAAGTTGGACTGTGAAGAAAGCTGAGTGCTGAAGAATTGATGGGTTTGAACTGTGGTGTTGGAGAAGACTCTTGAGAGTCCCTTGGACTGCAAGGAGATCCAACCAGTCCATCCTAAAGGAGATCAGTCCTGGGTGTTCATTGGAAGGAATGATGCTGAAGCTGAAACTCCAGTACTTTGGCTACCTCATGCAAAGAGCTGACTCATTAGCAAAGACTCTGATGCTGGGAGGGATTGGAGGCAGGAGGAGAAGCGGACAACAGAGAATGAGATGGCTGGATGGCATCACCGACTTGATGGACATGAGTTTGGGTAAGCTCTGGGAGTTGGTAATGGACAGGGAGGCCTGGCTTGCTGCGATTCATGGGGCTGCAAAGAGTCGGACGTGAGTGAGCAACTGAACTGATACTACAAATTAGATCTTGGCTAGCTTTGTAAGCTTTGAGATTCATATATTATGCCTCCTATATAGGACTTTAGTTAGAAAAGACATTGTGTATGAATACATTTTGTTAAACTGTATATCCTAACCAAAGGGGGCTAAGTTCTAGTTTGCAAAGCACATTAAATTGGTGGATTGAAAGCTTTGAAGATATTCCACTACAACTTGATTGAAACTTGAGAGACTTTCAAAAGAGTTTGCAAGTGAAGCTGTGATACATTGAAAAATTGGACAAAATACATTTACCAATTGCCCTCAAATTGGTAAAAATACATTTACCAGTTGGAATTGGGTAAATTCCAGATACCATGCTAGGAGTCCTTTGACGCACCTCCAGGGTGGAGGGCGGCTGCTGCTGCTAAGTTGCTTCAGTCGTGTCCGACTCTGTGTGACTCCATAGATGGCAGCCCACCAGGCTCCTCCGTCCATGGGATTTTCCAGGCAAGAGTACTGGAGTGGGTTGCCATTGCCTTCTCCGGGGTAGAGGATTGGAAAATGTGTTAATGTTCTTCTCTGCTACTATCAACTCCTGGGAGAGCAAAGAGATAAACAGAGGCAGAGGAGGATCCTTTGCTAGATGGACCTTTATGTCTTTTTTCTCTTCTTCTTGTAGCTGTAGCATTTAAGGGTTCTGCACAAAGACAGCTGACCTTCTGCGCTGTTTTCTCTATATTATATCATTATGTGAAGTGAATGTGAAAGTTGCTTAGTTGTGTCCGACTCTTTGTGACCCCATGGACTGTAGCCCTCCAGGCTCCTCTGTCCTTGGGATTCTCCAGGCAAGAATACTGGAGTGGGTAGCCATTCCTTTCTACAGGGGATCTTCTTGACCTAGGGGTTGAACCCAGGTCTTCTGGATTGAAGGCAAATTCTTTACTGTCTGAGCCACCAGGGAAGCCCGTATATCATTATGGGCTTTGATTAATGTTTACTTGGATTTGGTATTGACAGTGTTGTCTTCTCTACTACATGTGACCTAGTGACCCAGCTGAGAATTTTATATTATTTTCTAAGTCTCTAAGCATCTGATTTAGGCTCCCCAGGTGACACAGTGGTAAAGAATCTGCCTGCCACTGCAGGAGACACAAGATATGCAGGTTTGATCCCTGGGTCTCCTGACCCAGGAAGATCCTCTGGAGTAGGAAATGGCAACCCACTCCAATATTCTTGCCTGGAAAATTTCATGGACAGAAGACCCTGGTGGGTTGCAAAGAATCAGACCCAGCTGAGCCACTGAGCACATATGCCCACAAGCATCTGATTTAGGGTCCTGCTGGAGACTGTTAACTCTTGCCTAATTAAGTATGCACACGAGAGACAGTGTGGCTCTGCTTTCAAAGGTTAAAGGTTTAGATGGTCTCTACTACTTTGGTATAAGGTGGACAGTGTTGTTAATCAGCTGTCACCCAGAACGTGGTCTTGTTATGAGATTAGGGAGACATGTAGCCAGGTATTTCATTTCTACCATGATTCATTGAGTCAAAGGTGGCATTGCTTGTAAGCAGCAATGTTACCTTTATACCATTGAGAAAGAAAAGTGCAGGCAAAGTTCTGGTTCTGGGTAAGATGGAGCAAGAGATCACTCCCCTTTGTTGCTCCTATTGAATGACTAAAACTGGGACAGAATACGTAGAACAGCTGTTTCAGGCCTCAGAGTAAATAGTAAAGGTGGGTTAATGAATAAAACCTGAATTTGAAGTGCTACCTAACTGGCAGTGAGTGATGTCACGGTCTTCTGTGTCTTGATCTGGGTTCAAGGTAGCCCAGAATCACAAGTGGCAATTGGTGTTGACAGAGCTCTGAGAAAAGAGAAGCAGGAAAGGAATTCCCCAGTGTTTGGGGAGTGAAGATATCTCCCCTTTTTCCTTTGCTCTTACTCAACAAGCGTTTCAGTGCCACACGCAATCATATGACAGTAGAAACATCGACAGAGGGAAAAATGGGGGCTCAGAGAAGTCCAAAATTCTGAGGGAAGTGAACATTTCTCTTTGATTAGAATCAGTATTTTTTTTTTTTTTGATAGATACATGTTGTGTGGGAGTATGCATTAGTCACTCAGTCGTGTCTCTTTGCAACCCCATGGACTGTAGCCTATACACGTCATAGATTTATTCAAACCCATAGAACCATGGAATATACAACAACAGTGAGCCATTAATTAAACTATGAACTTCAGATGATTTTGTTATGTCCGTGTAGGTTCATCGACTGTAACAGATTTGCCATTCTCTGGTGGTTAGTTGATAATAGGAAATGCTATGGATGTGTAGGGCAGGAACTATATGAGAAATCATTAAATATACTTTTCCCTCAACTTTGCTTAAAAATACGTAAAATATTTTTTAGAAAACAGTATAATTAATCAAACTGCACTAAATCAGTAATTGCCACTGCTCTATGGATGGCTACAATTAAGAATTTGCCTCCTAAATCACAGAATTTTAGAAACACTAAGTTATGGAAGTGCTTCATATATTACAGTTTTTATCAATTAGTTTGAATCATTGTATAGCATTAGAAGTATACAAGGGACTTAAAATGGTAAAGTGAAATTTATGTAGCTCCCTTTCATGTAGAATTTCTATTCCACACATAACTTTAATAAGTGATTACAGGTTTTTCTATTAACTGGTAGTTTTAGTAATATTCTATTATTTTCTTTCCACCAATCATGATACGATTATTGTATTAAGCAAAATCACAATAGTAGAAAACATTTATCTGTTTTCACAATCAATAGCCATACAGAACCTAAAAGATCATTACAATTGTAAGCCATAATGAAAACATGATTAACCTAGCAATATAAAATAATTATATACAATTTAGGGGGTTAAATAGAGTAATGTGGTAAGTGGAGATGCATACATGCATAATTTTTCATCTTCCCAGCCAGTCTGTGTCTTTTGCTTCTTGCATTTGTTCCATTTACATTTAAGGTAGTTATCAATATGTATGGTCCTATTACCATTTTCTTAATCGTTTGGGGTTTATTTTGTGTAGGTATTTTCTTTTTCTTGTGTTTCCTGCTTAGAGACATTCCTTTAGCATTTGTTGCAAAGTTGGTTTGGTGGTGCTTAATTCTCTTAATTTTTGCTTGTCTGTAAAGCTTTTGATCTTCCCATCAAATCTGAACAAGAGTCTTTCTGGGTAAAGTATTCTTGGTTGTAAGTTCTTCTGTTTTATTACCTTAAATATATCATGACATTCCCTTTTGGTTTGTAGAGTTTCTGTTGAGAAATTAGCTGATAACCTTATGGGAGTTCCCTTGTATGTTATTTGTGCTTTTACCCTTGTTGCTTTTAACATTTTATCTTCATCTTTAATATTTATCAGTTTGATTACTATGTTTTTCAGTGTGTTTCTCATTGTGTTCATCCTACCTGGATCTGTCTGTGCTTCTTGGACTTGGTTGACTATTTCCTTTTCCATGTTAGGGAAGTTTTCAGCTATTATCTCTTCAAGTACTTTCTCAGGTCCTTTCTCTCTCTCTCCTCCTTCTGGGACCCTTAAAAATGCAAATGTTGGTGTTTAATGTTCTAGAGGTCTCTTAGGCTGTCTTGATGTCTTTCATTCTTTTTTCTGTTCTGTGGCAGTGGTTTCCACCATTCTGACCTCCAGGTCATTATCTGTTCTTCTGCCTCAGTTATTGTGATATTGATTCTATCCAGAGTATTATTCATCTCTGTTTGGTTGTTCTTTAGTTCTTCTAGGTCTTTGGTAAACATTTCTTCTCTCTTCTCCATTGTTTTCCTGAGATTCTGCATCATCTTCACTATCATTACTCTGAGTTCTTTTTTCTGGAAGGTTGCCTATCTCCACTTCATTGAGTTGTTTTTCTGGGGTTTTATCTTGTCCTTTCATCTGGAACCTAACTTTCTGCTTTTTCATTCTGATTAACTTCCTGTAATATGTTTTTTGTTCTAGCTACTATGGGATTGTGGTTCTTCCTGGTTCTGTGTACCCTCTGATGGAGGAGGCTGAGAGGCTTGTATAAGCTTCCTGTGGGAAAAACTGGGTCTTGCTCTAGTGGGCAGGGTTGTGCTTGCTGCTGCTGCTGCTAAGTCGCTTCAGTCGTGTCCGACTCTGTGCGACCCCATAGATGGCAGCCCACTAGGCTCCTCTGTCCCTGGGATTCTTCAGGCAAGAATACTGGAGTGGGTTGCCATTTCCTTCTCCAAAGGGTTGTGCTTAGTAAAGCTTTAATCCAATTATCTGCTGATGGGTGGCATTGTGCTCCCTCCCTGTTAGTAGGATTAATGATGATCTCTAAGAGGGCTTATACCAAGGGGCCCCTTTGGGACTGCTGCCACCAGTGCCTCCACCCCTGCAGCAAGCTACTGCTAATCTGTGCCTCTACAAGAGACTCTCTAACACTAGCAGATAGGTCTGTTTCGGTCTCCCATGGGGTCACTGCTCCTTTTTTCTGGGTCTTGGTTTATGCAAGATTTTGTTTATGCTCTCCAAGAGTGAAGTCTGTTTTCCTCAGTCCTGTGGAAGTGCTGTAATCAAATCTTGGTAGCCTTCAGTGTCAGATTTCCTGGGGATTCCCAAGTCCTCTTTTCCAGGGATCCCCAGGCTGGGAACCCCGCCATGAGGCACAGAACCTTCACAACAGTGGGAGAACTTCTTTGGAATTATTATTTTCCACTTTGTGGGTCACCCACCTGGTGGGTATGGGATTTGATTTTATCATGATTGTGCCCCTCCTAAAATCGTGTTGCAGTTTCGTCTTTGTTTTTTGATGTGGGTATCTTTTTTCGTGGGTTCCAGTGTCCTTTTGTCGATGATTGTTTAACAGCTAGTTGCAATTTTGGTGCTCTCCCAGGAGATAAGCACATGCCCTTAAACTGGAAACCAGAGTTGCTATGATTTTAAGGGGTGTTGTGAGAGCACTGTTGCTTTTTTAAATTTCTCTTGTTCTTTAGCATTGGACACAGGTACAGTCATGGGAAATGTGTACAAAATGGGATAAGTAGGACCCCGTCTTTCCGGTAGGAGTGCTGAAATGAAATGTACTAAAGAAATGGAATGTACAGGGAGAGTTTGGGATGAGAGAGGCTATTACTCAAATATACAGAACATGATCTAAGGTCACTTAAACATACAAAGAGTGAGAAAAATTTAAACTTCCATGGGAAAGGATGACTAATAGATACCGATTCTGAGATGGATGGCACAGATGTTAGAATTTTCTGAAAAATACTTTTGAAGTGCTTGGTACATAAATGCTGTAACAAGTAAGGGGAAATCCTCTTGAAAGATGAAAAGTCTTAATGAAAGCACAGAAAATATAAAGAAGAACCAAATAGAAATCTTAAAACTGAAAAAAAAAAGGTAACCAAAAAACCCCACAAACTTACTGGATGGTCTTAATAACAGAATGGAGATGGCAGAGTACCACTGAAGTTAAAAATAAATCATTGAAAGTTTTTCTGTTTGAACTACTGAATGAAAAAAAATTGGGAAAGAAAATTAATAGTGCTTCTCATGTGTGGGAAAGTATCAGGTCATCTAAATCCTGAAAGGAGAGGAAAAAGTGCAGTTTAGAAAAAAAAAAACTAGAAGAAATTTTTTAGGAAAAAAGTTTAGAAGAAATTTTGATTAAAAACTTGCAAATTTGATAAAAGATATAAAACTGCAGATGCAAGATGCTCAGGTAATTACAACATGATAAACCAAAGATTATCAAAGAGTATGCTTCTCTGGTGGCTCAGTGTGTAGAGAGTCTGTCTGCAGTGCAGGAAAGCTGTGTTTGATTCCTGGCTTGGGAAGATCACCTGGAGAAGGAAATGGCAGCCCACGCCAGTGTTCTTGCCTGGAGAATCCCATGGACAGAGGAGCCTGGTGGCCTACAGTCCATGGGGTCACAAAGAGTCGGACATGACTGAATGACTAACACTTTTACTTTCACTTTCAACTCAAAGAAATCCACACACGCACTCTTTGTAAGCAAAACTGCTGAAAAGTAAGACAGTACTCTTGAAAGCAGCCAGAGAGAAGGGATGTACTGCCAATAGAGGAACAACAATTTGAAAGACTATTAATTTCTCCTGAGAAAACATGGGAACCAGAAGAAAGTAGAATAAGATTTTTAAAGTTCTAAAAACAAATAGTATTAACTCAATATTTTATATCCAACCAAAATATACACTTTAGGAATAAAGGTAAAATATAACCAATCTCATGTACTTGAAAACAAAGATAATTTTGTTGCCAGAAGATGTACTCTGAAAGAATATCTCAACAAAGCCTTTCATACAAAGGAGATGATGCCAGAAGAAATCTTGGAACATCAGGAATTAAGGTGGAACAAAAGAATCAGTGGGCATCCCTGGTGGCTCAGTGGTAAAGAATCTGCTTGCCAAGCAGGAGATGCAGGTTTGATCCCTGGGTCAGAAAAATCCCGTGGAGAAGGAAATGGCACCCCACTCTAATATTCTTGCCTCGACAGTTCCATGGACAGAGGAGCCTGGTGGGCTAAAGTCCATGCTGTCCCAGAAGAGTTGGACATGACTTAGTGACTAAACAACAACAACTATAGAACCAATCAGTAGAATAGACTCACGTGATTCTCTTTTACATTTAGAAACTATTATAGAGAATATTTTTTGATGAGTTTTCCTATGTATGAGACAGCTGCAATGTTGCGAATAAGTAAATGCAGCACAAAGGTGGTAGGGTAAAGGGACCTCTAATTCCAGCTTGGTTTCTACGTTTTACTTGCTGTTGTAAAATACTTTATTTAAACTTTAAAAGGATAGATATGAATATTGAAGTCCCTAGAACAACCACTTAAAAATATACAGAGATCTGATCAGAAACAAAAGAGAGAAACTTGAATACTATAAAAAAGTTTAAACCAGGAGTTGTTCATTTGCTTAGTCTTGTCCGACTCTTTCTGACCCTGTGGACTACAGCATGCAGCCCTTCACCATCTCCTAAAGCTTACTCAGACTCATGCCCATTGAGTCAGTGATGCCATCCAAGCATCTAATCCTCTATCATTCCCTTCTCCTTCTGCTTTCAGTCTTTCCCAGCATCAGGGCCTTTTCCAGTGAGTTGGATCTTTGCATCAGGTGGACAAAGTATTGAAGCTTCAGCTTCAGCAGCATCCTTCCAATGAATGTTCAGGGTTGATTTCCTTTGGGATGGACTGGTTGGATCTCCTTGCAGTCCAGTGGACTCTCAAGAGTATTCCCTAGCACCACAGTTCAAAGGCATCAATTCTTCAATGTTCAGCCTTTTTTCTTGCCCAGCTCTCTCATCCATATGTGACTCCTGGAAAAACAATAGGTTTGACTAGACGGACCTTTGCTGGCAAAGTAATGTCTCTGCTTTTTAATATGCTGTCTAGGTTTGTCATTGCTTTTCTTCCAAGGGGCAAGTGTCTTTTAACTTCATGGCTGCAGTCACTGTCTGCAGTGA